>JAPMOR010001988.1:0-21265 GCA_026543865.1 Argiope aurantia
TGCAAACATTTTTAAAAAATGAAATATTTCATCATTATTCCTAAGTAATATTAAATAATCCTATGTTATTATTGGACGTTCCAGTTAATCAATAATAATATTCAAACTTTTATCCTGTTTCATATTATAGTGATGTATATTCGTTTAACTAAGCATTCAGGAATTTCCAAAATTCCGTTAAATAATCAAACTTCCGATGCTTAAGATTTAAATTTATCAGAAACTTTTGTTGAAATTTACCTATCAAAGTAAATTTATTTAAGGCGTCCATTCCCTACATTTAAATTACGATACATTTTATGAAGAAAATAAAATGGAAATTTCTAGCGATACAAATTGCAGAAATTTACAACATCGAAGATTCGAAAATATTAATCGTAGCGCCTCCTAGGTTTTTTTGAAAAAATTAATAAGTTATTCAGGATGTCTTCAACGATCGCAGTGCAATAGTTCATTTCAAAAATTGCTAAATAGGCATGCGTTTTCTGAAGAAAAACTCATTAAGAGATGCAAAAAATATATTTATGTAATAAATTTAAAATTATTTACGAAATTATTAATTACAAATTTTTATTAATAAATATATTAAATTCCAAATTTTTATATAGTCTATAGGTTTGTTAGTTGTAATTAACACAAAAAATTCTTTGCAAATTAATATTTTTAACAAATAGTTTTTCCCTCTCGAAAACATTTCAATATTATTATTTTAGGCTAGTTGCCTAAAGTAAGCTGCAGGAGTTTTTCCTACCTATAGTCTTTATTCTTAAATAAATAGCATATACATATTTTAATGTTTTTGATTCAACGAAGAAAATTTTTTACCAAAAAATAAACGCCAAAGTTTTGTAATTTAAATAAGTTTACATCTATTCTCTTCAGAATGTAGAGGGACCATCTTAATAGAATCGAATGCAATAACACCACGGTTCTATTAAAAATGTAAATATTTGAAAAGTCACATCACGGGCTCTCCACCCCGAATCGAAGGCACACGGAAAAAAAAACGGCATGACCGGACCACTGCTACAGTAACACTGGCAGTAACTGCGGTTGAATCCTAAGGGCTTCCATCGGCCAAGGTACAATCCTAAGGAAGTACATCCCATCATCGATGGAAAGAGCCAGATCCCCACCATTTCGTGTAACATCCAGAGAGGCGAGAACCAATCACCATGCCGACAGCTTCTCATCCTCAATTACGAGATGCCCCTGGGGGGATAAATATACAGATAATCCATTTTCTATTTATTTTTGTTCTATCTCTGTTTTCTTATTCCTCGTGTGTAAACTACACAAATATTAAACAGAATAATTCTTCCATAGCTGTGAGCACAGGAAGAAGATCGTGAGATTAAATATTTGGTGTAATTATAAAAACAGTTTGAATTTCAATTCAAAGATGAAATCTAATATTGAAAATCAGTCAAAAAATTTCACAAACTTCTCTAATTTAAGAGAAAATTGCACGACAGTTAAATTGATATAGTTAATAAATATTTATTAAATTTTAAATTGGTGCAAAAATCAATTTCAGCAATATCATTTTGAAACACGCCAGTCTCTCAAAATTTTAATTACTTAAAATTAAAATAATAAGAAAATCATTTTAATGTGCAAATTTCCTCTCACGACGTTATATCTAAACTAAAACTTGCAGCTCGAAATCAAATGGCCTGACTTTTCGGACACCAAAGCACACGCTCAGATAAAGACAGACATAAGCATTCTCATCTGTAAGTAGTATAGAATCCTTTGTCCGAATTTATTTTTGTTTATATAATTAGCTAATATTCATCTGCTACGGTTTTTTACGTTTTTTTTTTTTTTTTTCTTATTTTGATCATTTTTTTAGTGTAATTTCGAAATCGGTAATTTTTTAAAAAAATTTCGGGCAGGTAATCGCCACCGCCATTAGTAAAAAGTTAATTGAATAATGTGGTAAATTGACAAAAAATGTTGTTGTTTCTGAAGGCGCTTGCCATGGACAAGCCAGTTGTTTCCAAGTCAGCGACTTAAGCCGATAGGAAGCTTCTCTTGTTTTAATACCAACTAGGGCCAAGAGTACGATTTTGCTACTCACGCATCACTCTTTCGTTTGCACAATCTCTTTTTACAGGGGGGGGGCACATTCACGCATCTTACAGATAGAACAAACGAAGAACAACCCTGCCCGAAGAGGGAATCGAACCCAGGACGCCCAGGTCGCAGGGAAAATGCGCTACCCCTATGCCAGTATGCCAGCAAAAAAAAAAAAAAAAATGTGAATGCATAGTATTTAAGTACACAAGTAAACAAATTTAAATCATTTTATCTAACGTTCTTAAGTAAACAAAACTTCAAAATCTTGTATTTATAAATTTAAGAATGAAAACTCAATATTATTATTCAACTTATGTATACTTATTAAAATATCCGTATACTTATCTAACAGTATACTTATTAAAATATACAAATCTATGAAATATGTACAAACTATTACACTGTATTTTAAATTTAACTTTCATTTCTTTCTAATGACTCTCCAGTATTGAAAACACAGTCTGAGCTTAAAGCTCGGGTGAAGTAAAGATTCCAGTAGAAACAATAAGTAAGAAAGTATTCGTAATTAAAGCTTAAAAACTCCTAAGGTTCTCTCAAGGAAGAAAAAATGAGAAGGGAGGAACTGCAGTATCAAAGAATAGAAGCTCTCCACCATTAGCAAAAGATAACGTTGCAGTAATAACTACTTCAGAGCTGCTTTGTTATATCGAAAGTTGAAGAGGTTTTTTTACCTGCTATTCTTGGCACAGAAGAAAGCGGCAATTTTTTAGTTATTGTTGTACTGTTTCAAAAATGCAGTAACAACTTTGGTGAAATAAAAAAAATGCATTTTTAATTATCTTTAGAAAAGTTCTTGTTCAGTGTGAAAAGAATATCTGGAAATTTTTTTTCGTTCATTCGAATATGCAATTACGTTTTGTTTCTTCTTGGATACATAATGTTTAAATTTGCTCTGCAACATTTGTAATCAAACGTTTATATCAAAACTCCATCACAAGTGCTATATATACAAATATGTTGCAAAATTATCTTATTCCAGATTCGCTGCATGAAAATGTCATTTATGATATTGTATGAATGTAAGATGGCTCTGCTTTGGACAGCGCCACTTTTGCAGAAGAATGCACTTGCAAAAATCGACAATACACACGCAAGCAGAAAACCATAAATTAAGTAACAGCAGCGACAAAATAATCTTTGATGTCAACAAATAGACAGCTCGCTTTGCTATCAATATTCCAAAACCAAGAATTAATATTCGTATGAATGACCTTAAATGACAGAAAATATCATTCCCTTGAAGGATATCTGGACCTCGGAATATCGCAACAGTTCAAACTCGCTGCTAAGTTTCTAACTGAAGTGCGGGGATCATTCATTAAAAGTCTTTATTATTCATTAAAAATCTGTGAGTATCTCTTTTCAACGAGGGCCTTTGCAGGAAAACAATATTATAAACCTATAATAACATATAATACAAAGCCAAATGAAGGAGGGGGGGAGTCACAGATATCCTTTACTAAGGATTTAAAGAAAGGATTTTTTTCATTATGAAAAAAATTCAGATATAAAAATAACTACCTTATCTCAAAACATGACTACCAGTTATTATAAGAATGAGGGGCAAATGTTCCCTTAAAAAAGAACTACTGATTCTTTTCGATACGAGAATCTCAAAATGCAAAATAGTACCAAAATATAAAGAGATTTTCAAAATCAACAGCAAAAGATATTCGTCAACGGAAATCAATTTTTTTCTAAATTTAATAGGAAACAACAGAGGATGCTTTTGAGTGAATTTAATTACACAGATTGTAGGAATAATTTCTAATCTGGCACTATTCATTCAAATCTAAAATATATAAACGAGTACATAAATTAAATTTAAAAAGTTATTAATTTTACTTGATTTACCTACACCCCATTCTCTCTAATCTTCCTTTATGTTAGCTAGCGCAAGTGACTTTCAACTCAAATATTGACTCTTGAGATTTTTTTTTTCTTCAGAAGAATTAAAATGCATCCTCGACTTTACAATCAAATGAAAAAGGTAATTTGACTCAATCAGTTAATTAGCAAAATCATCATGTTTTAACACCAAAGGGATTTTATTATCCTAGTAGAAGGATTTGGTTTGAGTGTAGAAAATTCGTGATGAAAAGATCCTAATTAAGTTCCAAATTATACATTGATTTTTTTCTGCTCTAAGCTCATTTTGGCCTGATTGATGATGAAGATAGATGAAATGCAAGTGCAAAAAATGTGTGCTGTCACTTAAAGATCTCTCTTTCTTGTTTTAAACTGGGGCTACTTACATGAATTGCATAAATTTAGCTAGGATATTCGAAGAGAACGATTTTTAACCATATTAATAATGGTTTTTTGTATATTTATAAGGTATCTGTAATTACTCGCCAAAACATTAAAAAAAATCGTCTTCAACTTGACGATTGTCAACTCTGCAATTAAAAATCTTGGCATAATCTAAAATCACGAATGCAACCGTTTCCGTAACATTTTGATATGTTATACATGAAGGAACTTGGCGATCTCGACGTATTCTGAAAATCGCCAACTATACTCCCCCCCCTTTTTTTTTGTGTGTGTACTTGGTATAATAATCTGAAAATCACTAAGTTAATCCATGGTATTTTATATGTGACATTTTAGGTATAATGAAATTTGGCAATCTTAGTGTAACTAATATTCTAAAGTAATCTGTTATCTTGGCCATTTTTCTTGCATAATCTGTAAATCGCCGTTATATTAAACAAGTGTTTAAATACTTTTGGTTCAAAGATCGCGTATGGATTAATACAGGCATTTCTAAAAGATGCATTTAAAATAAAAAATATCAGCAGTGATGGGAGAAATATTGCATCAGTTCTACGAAATCACGTTTTATAAGCCATATTCCTTGACTTCTATGTTTCCTATTTGATAGGATGGAAATTTTTTAATCGATTCTTTGCTCAGTTCAGTTATTTAAAGTTTTACAATTTTTTGTTCACGTTGAGTTGATAAAAGAATACTGTGATAATTAAAGAACAAATAATTATCAATTAATACATTGATTTAATTAAAATGATTTCGAGATTTGTTGGCATCTAGAAATGAAGAGAAAAATTACTTTTTTTGTTCCATACAAATACATTACCAATTTTACTTTTGGCCAATTCGCATTCTATGATGAAATATTCGTGTTGATGCTTGAGGATATCACAATATCTTTCGATGTTGAAATCAAGCGATGAGATTTGTAAAACCATTACACGGAGTTCATTTTTTAAACAAATATATGGAGTTAACTGTATGCTGTGTATAATGAATTCTATCATTATTCTGAAGTTGAATCACCTGCGTGTTCTAGACATATACCAACACCATATCTTCTCAAACTTGTTGAGTCTAAAACACTTTAAGATCATAAGACTTAACAAATTCACTTTATATATAAATTCAATAAATTATAAACTGTAATTTTTAGGACTTTTCCTTACGTAAAAAAGCTAACTACTAAATAAAAGCAAATGCTATTATTTCAAATAAAAAAGGAGCCATTTCTAGAGAATATTTCCTTTTAAATATATATAAAAAAGTTTTTTAAGATCTAAAAAAATGGCTGATATTTATTTGCAAAGAAAAAACATTATCTGGCTACGTATTTAAAAGTAATTCAGTAATTACAATTTCTTTTCGATTCAACAAAAATGCCTTTTATCTGCTAATGGTAAAAAGAACCTGAGGTTTAAAAAACGGGTATTAAAAATATTCTGGAATTATGATTAATTGCTGTAATGAATTATAACTGCCTATATTCTTTACTAGCTTCCCATTTGTTTTGAATTATCTTTCTATTATTCGTTGTAATTAATTTCCACTGACTAATGATAGGAAAAGTAAGAGATAAATAATTCATTGTTCGCCTTCTTACGTAATTTTAGGAAAATAACGCTATCGTAATTTTTCTAGTTAACTGATGACGATAACAAAGTTTTTCACTAATGCTTATTAGCAGTGAATTTGTGGATGACATTAGATGAAAGTTAGTAGTTTCCGGTAATGAGGCACAATTTTTATGCGTTTAGAGAATATTTAATGAATAATTCATATCTTTTAGAAATTTTTTTTGGTGATATCTATTTTCAGTAATTTTGTTTTAAATATAAAATGATTCCCACGTGTATCATTACTTCAATAAGTAGGTATAAAATTTTGAGAATAAATTAATATTGATAGAATAATAATACATAGCAGTTGCTCGTAATGGGTGAGAATTTTATATATGAAGGATAAATTGAATGAATGTTTAGGGAAAAATAAATGGAAATTTGAATGGATAAATTTATGCTAAATGACTGCTTTCGAATTGATGTTTTTGAAATGATAAATAATGCTTATTTTCCCGAATTCTTGCTTAAAAAAGTTTTCAAAAACATTTATTAAAAAAATGCACCATTCTTAATACCTGAAAAGTTTTCAAAATTTAAAATTTTGGTTAAAGAAAAGTATGGAAAAAAACTTCTAGTTTTGAAGTTTATGAAATCATTTGTATCAAAAATAAATAATTTAAATAATGTATTACCTAGTTCCCAAAGAAAGAAATACGCAATATTTCTATCCATCATAAATATTATCCAACTAATAAACAACATCAAAATGTCATTTTTTGCATTTTAAAACATAAAGAATCTGTAATTTTTTTTAAAAATTAACAGGCTATTTATTCTTTAGATCTGAAACTTATTAGGAACAGTTACTTATTCTGTAGATCATAATTTAGAAATTATGACATTAAATTAATAAAAAAAGTACGCACTTGGATTCTATTTATGAGGCGTTTCACACAGAGAATTTGAGAAAATTTAAAAACAATGCAAAATAACAATGGAAACTGTAAAATAATATTTAAATATGTATTAGTAAATATAATAATCAATGTAGCTTGTAAAAGTATGAAAGCAAAACATTCAAGCGATTTTATGAAGGAAACTGTACAAATTGAAAAATATTGCATAAAAATCATTTGGAATTTTTGCCAAAAGTCGACTTTTTATTGTTAGACATGCAAAACAGTACACGTAACGTGAAACGTAACATATTTAACGAAATCTGCTTTCAAAAACATGAAGACAATGTGTTTGATACATATGTACATGAAAATGTTGACCTAATCAGATAAAACATATTTCATAGACGAAAAAATTTCAAAATTTTTATAATTGAAAAAGTTGTTATTCTTTATTAATAATTTACTAAAGTAAATTAAAAGATAACAATTAAATGCATTATCATTAAGTACATGATATTGGCATCACTATTACGAATTTTTACGAATATTTTACCAATGGCAATACAAAACACAAAAGATGTTAAGAAAAGCTCATACATTTGGGGTCAGCTCTCCTTTTCTAATAAACACTAATTTCTGTGCAGTATAATTAGACATACACTCAAAATTATGAAATTACTTAAGATGACAAAATTGTTAAACTATTTAACTATTTTATTTTACTTTTTTTCAGTCAATAAATATTGTAGCGTTTTTCCGTTTCCCTCATATGGTAATTGGCATTCCGGCCAAATGTAACGTCACCCGTTCTCCACACATATTTAAGTGTCTACGGACCTCCAGACGGGGATCCTATTCAACAGTAGAGTCAATGTACCTGGCTATTTGTTGTATCTAGATAAAGGACCGCAGATGTGTGTTTCGTCGCTTCAAAGAGATCCATCATATCTTCAAGTAATAAGAACGTAAAAACATCCAGATGTTAAACTTTTGTTCTATTATGAAGACACTCCTCAAATCTTATAAAAAGGATCAATCATCAGCAACCGTTGTCCTTAAGTGTCAAAGTCAAGTGGACTTTAGCCGGTGTTTACTGTGAATTAATTATAATTATGTTCAGGAAGAGTCAACTACAAATATGGATTCATTAACAGACATTCCCGATATTGAGTGGTGACCATTCAGGAAGCATTGCTGAGCAGATATTGGATGAGAAGAAACTCAAATTCACCAATGTGAAAGCCAGAGGTAGAGATCTGACGGAAATAAAATGCGTATTTTTTGTTTTGTTTTGAGAAGTAAAAAAGAAAGAAGAGAAGTGAGAGCCGTCGGTGTTCGAAGTTGTTCCTGATTTTGTGAGAAGCTCCGTTTGATTTGGGTTTCTGTGTTAGGATTCACCAGATAAAGATCGTTGGATTTCAGGAGAGACCCCATGGACTAGCCGTTTGAGCTAACAGCCTATTAGCGTCTTTTTGATGTCTATTCTCCGACTTGATCAAGGAACTATTTCATGATTAAACTTTCACCTGTTGTGTGGATTTTGTAAATAATATTAACTTAGATGAGAACAAGTAGTTTTTGTGTACATAAATAAGACTGTAAATAAAAGAATTGTTTTGTCACACTATTTTATTATTTGATTGGTCGGAATCAAGACATTACAAAATATTTTGGATTAAAACAAAATTTTAAAATTTTATATGATACCTCCAATTAGGGATCATATTATACAATTAGACAATTAGTTATATTTAGTGAAAGATACTTGCAGTACAAACACATTAACTTTTTTCCATTTCTGCATTTAAAACTGACAGATATAAGAAATATTAAAAAAAACTATTTTAGATTAATTCAAATCCTTGACCGTCTGGATGTAAAGCTTCTGATGGAAACACAGCGTTTACAAGAGATGGTACTGCGATTAGTCTAAAATAATTCAATTCAAGGGGTCATAATTCTATATATTTTGTTAATGAAAAAACGTTTTAACATTTTATTTTCTCTTTCAAATTTTAGTATGTTGTTAATATTTTACTAAATGTGACTAATGAAACAAGAGGAATGTGTGTTATGTAAAATTTTAAACTTTGTATTTTTTAGAGATTATATTTATTAACTCAAACATCCTAAGATGTAATTCTTTATATAATTTAGAGTATTATATCGCTTGCAAGAATATGCAAATCTTTAAAATTAGTAATTGGATAAAGATAAAAAAACAAGTTAGATTGTACACTATTTATAATATTTATACATTTTTAAAATTATATGAAAGTATATAAAAACTATTTCTGTATCATCGTTTTTATAAATATTACTAATGCAATTGTATGGTAAGAACGTTTTCTATACTGTTCATCAATAAATATTTCAAGATTGAGATATGTAATTCAGGGTCAACGTATAAAGTACTGTACGAAATGTAAATGCATGCTAACTAAAAGAGATAAAGGCTATATGGCCTCGAATGTAGAGGACATCTTGTACTGATTAATAAATCCTTTAAACACAAGAACATTATCAATCAATTTCATATATTTTTAATATTTCATCAGCGCAAATTCATTATAGTCCATTTAACAATAAGTAACTTTTTAATTTATGCATAAAGTGGTTCAGAATTCTGAAACATCCATTCTGGTGATCCACGGAGGCATTTGCCAATTCTTTTTCTCGTTACAGCTTGATGCCCTTTCTGTCTGAGAAGCAACACCAAAGTTTTTAAATCCATTAAAGAAAACTGTATAAGGTATGCTAATCCCTCTCTTTCCTTAACTCGTCTAGCATCGTAAGGAGGTCACGATGCTTGAAATGCTTCAGGAAGCTTTTATCTGATGCTCAGCTGCATACCAAAGTGGATGAGAATCCTATCTTAGGTAAGAAAATTTGTTACTCCGATACTACTTTTAAATGCTCCACTTTTTTTTTCTGGAATAGGCCAGGCGTTAAAGTTTAATTAGCGCTGTGTTGGCGTCCATAAAAATTCTGTGGTAACAAGTTGCAGTGGCATCTCAGAACAAAATGGTATATGAGCAATTTTGAAAAGAATTAATTGAACTTTTGAAGATAACTTCCCTTGCTACTTATTATTTCATTCGTTAATGTTTTTTTATATAAAATAATAGTGAGCAATATCTGGTGAAGATGATTTCACATAATTTATTATTTTTTATAGCCCTGCTCTTCAAGAATTTTATCAAGTTAAAATTCATAGGCAGGCATGCTATAGGTAAATAGCGTGGATTTGCGTTCTTATCTTCCTATTAAAGTAGCAAATATATCATCATTAATTAATATCTGAACGAGAGGTCATCCACTCCACTAAGTAGCGAAACTAAATATATATATAATCTTTCTCTCCACTTCTCTCATTGCTTCCTGAGGATTTATTCAATTGGATATCTTGTAGATGTCTACTCCCTTTTGATTATGATGATTATTATTTTCTAGTATAGGCAGTATGAAGAAAATAAAAAAATCATCAAAGAATTCGGACTCGAGATTTTGACGTTGATCTCCACCTTATAGACCTCGTTGAGTTCAAAAACCACATTTTTGAAAAAAGTCCGCATGTCTGTCTGTCTGTCTGTGACAAAGATAATACAGAAACTATTTGAGCTAGATAGTTGAAATTAAGTATCTGATTTTCACACCAACTTTTCAGATGCCTGTCAAATTTTTGAGTAAAATCTGTTGAGAGGAAGTCTGTCTGTCCGTTTGCTCGAATATATGTTAACTCGACAACTGCGAAACGAAGGGAGCTAGATAGATAATAATCGGTATACAGATAGTGTAGTTACCTGTCGAAGTTAGAGCCAAAATCAACTGAGGGTTGATTTCTTTCGGTCTGTAATTTCAAAATCATGTTAACGCGATAGTTCGAAAAGGGGAGATTTCGACTACAGTAGTAGTTTTGTGTCTTTTTACAAATCTTTTTTTACAATCGTTTGAGAAAAACGAGTGAAAAGGAAAAATTCGATTTTAGGATACTATTAACCACTATGTCTTGGACTAATTGTCACAAAACACGCCAAGCGTGATATGAAATATTTAGTAAAAATGCTAAATTCACGCCATAAGCCAATATTCCGTAACTATTTTACGCCAATGTCATGCAAGAAGTTATTTGGCATGATAAGGTTATTAGAGATTATGCTAGAAAGGATAAAGGAGATAACCACTCTCACCGGTTATCTCCTGAAAAAAATAATTTCAGGAAACATGCTAAAATGCAGACATAACGCACTGACAGCTTTGGAAACTGAACAATTATTGAACACATTCAAACAGAGATATTACTTTATTAGTGAAATTACTCAGCTACCTAAATATTCATAGAGAAATTTGACCAGTATTTTTGAAATCTAAGCTTATGTGATGTTAAACATTTTATTAATATTAATTACCTTTTCGGTGAAAGCTAAATTAGCTATTAATATTATTTTTGCTTTAAATCAAAGAGAAACTATCCCATAGCAACATTTTGCAGTTTTGTTAGATTCTGGGCATCTTCTCTCGTGATTCCTAGTATTTAAAGCTCTTCCATGAATATGTACAAATAGGTTAACATAAAAATTTAATAGAAATTTGATATATTTCTTTTATTAATTTGTCTGGAAGTTGACAGAATAAACTCTTGCTTAACAAAAATTTTCCATAATATTAGTTACTACAATCTAGAGTCTTTAGACCTTTTTAAATAGAAATAACTGAGCTAAAATCTAAGGATGTCAAGATGTTACTCTGTTTTGAATACAACTGCCAATAAGTTGTATGAACTCAAATATAAATTTTAGCAAATATTAATCAATTAGATTTTGGTACTGAATTTCATTTTGCCATGCTGTGTACAAAGCTGCTTTATTTGGTAATTCTGTTAACACCTTCAATACATTCTCTTTCCTCCTTCTTGTAGAGTATCAAACATTTCACTATAGTAGAACATTGCAAAAACCATATTATACTACCGATTACATAAATTATGAATCTTGTATTCTAAATCATACATTCTGCATGTTTGACAAGCGCAGAAAAGTTTATTGCATATTAAGAACAATGACCGCGACTACCGTCATGTAATATCCACACTGTAAATATCCAGTTTCAGAGCAAAGTAGCATTTAAGTTTCAATCAATGTTGTTTATTGTAGAATTATCAATATTGTGCAGATAATGTTTTACAACATTTTACAATATTCGGGTATTATTTCAAAAGGTTTCCAACAAAAATATTTTAGAATAAAATCTTAAAGGGCATGAACTTTTAAGGTAATTAAATATATTTGAATCAGAAATTTATCGTAACAATGCTTTTAAAAATTTCGTAATCTTTTAAACATTGTAAAAAATTGTACAATTTTGTTAATGAAGTATTCGGTATTATTCAGTATCCACAATACTCATTATTGCCAAAAGATAGCCCACAATATATTGGTTTTATTGGAATATTTTCATTTGAAACGGATAATAAAAAGCAGAATATACATCATGTAAAATTATTGGTATTTATTACTAAAGACATTATATGACCGTTTATTTAGAAATAATTCAATATTTAGATACTTTATCCACATCTGTCATTATATTATACGGCTAATTACATGCAAAACATAATATTTTAAATATTATGCCACTTTGCACCATAGTTCAAAAAATGGTACATAGTTTGATTAATTGTTCCAGTGAATAGCAATCATTCACTTTTTCCCCTTGTTTCCTCTTTGTCTTAGATTGACTTTCAATTGTCTTCTGCAATTAATATTCTTTTGATTATTCCCAAGATATGAAAAATATGAGAAAATAATTCTTTGTTCCTTTCAATACATAATGCCAGGAAGTGTATTATCGCGTTTTTATCTCATACATTAATACGAATAACTGATGATAATAATAGAGTTTTCAGTTAATGTTTATTTCAATTGAATTTATAGTTAACGTTAAATGAAAATAATGGAATAGTTACTAATAATTCATTCAATAAAGTAATAATAATTTATTCATCTATTTTATACAATAAAGATGAAGTTTAATTATTGCTTTACGTTATTAAGAAGCTCCTACAAGAAAATATTATTTTAAATGCGCAGTCTTTTCAATGAGTGCCAAAGATTTAAAAAATTTTTATAGCTATTAATACGGTAATTATTTGTAATGGGTTATACACTTTTATTTCAAGAGTAAATTTTAAAAATATTTTGCAAAAATTAATGAAAACTTTGATAGAAAAATTTCACACTTTTACAGAAATTTATTTTCAAAAATATAACTCCGAAAATATGATGTTTAATACTTGTGTAGATTAGAATGTAAAACTAATTCCATGTGAAACACGTTTCATAAATAATAAGATTATTTAAAATTTAAATTCAAATCTCATTTTATTATTGTTAATATCAAATGCTTTCATTAAATTTCGTAATTTTCAGTACATTAATATAATTTTGTTAATATTATCCAAATTAGACATCTGAAAACACATGCTGTAACATTTAGTCATACAATAATCAACATATTTGTAAAATATTTCATACCATACATATGAAATTATTATAGCACACTCAAAATATACATTCCTAAAGATAATAAAAAATAAACACCAGACATTTCTTCTTTTCTCGACATGATAGGTGTCTAAATTCTTATACTTTGCTCCAATGATATTATGAAAGTTTTCTTGATATAATAATATTTAAAAAAATAAATTTTCATTTCTGCTATGAAATCATTAAAATTCTCTTATCCATGAAGCTATTGAAAAACACTATTTTAGAAAATTTTAAATCAATATCCACTTCCAAGAAATTCTGTTAATCAACGCATGATAATTTTTTGAGGCTGCCGATTATTGGCCTAAAGTAACGAATTTCTCAACCCCATTCTCAATCAGTTTTACCAACAGCAAAGAATCAGAATCTTTTTGCTCAGAATATTAGAACTTAAAGATTGTTTCACAAAAAATAATTATTAGAGTAAAAAGGAAGTATTATATATATATATATATATATGTGTGTGTGTGTGTGTGTGTGTGTGTGTGTGTGTGCGTGTGTGTGTGTGTATAACTTAATTTAATAATTTAAAGCATAATTTAGAGCATTTATACCGAATGTATGTATGAAATGTATACCGAAATCTAAAAGAAGTTATTAGATCACAATTAGATCAGAATTTTATATATTTTTAAAAATATAGAAAGTATATTATAATTATTTACGAATCATTATTTTAGCAGATGTTATTAATCTATTTATATAATGAGAATGTTCTCTATGACGTTCACTAATAGTTGTTTCAAGACTCAAATGCATAGGACGCACCTCGAATATTTACAAATGATGTAGATACATGGCAGCTCTAACAGAAAATAATAGAAAGTAAGTAGAAAGTTGTAGAAAGACAACCAAGTATAGAAAACAGTTACTGAAACACTGATCATAGTAGATATCTTGCATTGCTTATGAAATCATTCAAAAGTTCACATTTCCCATAATTTTAGTTTATTTCTAACTTTATTTTCCCATTTTTCAATAGCATCGAGCTTTCTAATAAACTTTGAAAGTTGGATGCACAACAAAGTAATTCTTACTTTATGCATATATTGGTTGAGAAATCCGAGACATCTATTCCGCAGGTGGTTCATCTAGCTATTAGCCAATTCCTTTATTTTCTTTTTAACCTAATATCATTTCTATTCCAGGAACAAGTTCTAAGTTTTTAACTCCATTGCAGAAAGCTATCTAAGATATGGTAATCAACTCCTTTGCCTTCCTTGCTATGCATTGCAAAGGAAGCACGATGTTCCAAAAAATTAACCCGATGTTTAGCTACATCCCGGAGTGGATGATAATTTATTTTTAGAGGGAAAAATTTGTTGTTCCATGAATACTTTTAACTGCTGCACTTGTTTTTTCAGCATTTAGCAACGCATTAAACTTTAATTAGTGTAATTCTGTCACACGTAAAATTTATGTAGTAACAAGTTGTGATGGCACTTCTGGACAAATTGAAATATAGACTTTTAGAAAGTCTTTTGGAACTTCCCTTTTGAGAGTACTCATGGTGGCTTCCTCTGAAGTTGTTTATAAGGCATATGAAATAGCGATTACTGTCCGCTTGATGTAGGATGATTATTTTTCTTACTATAAAACATTAGTAGGTTATATCTACGGATGATAATAACATAACCTTTCTGACATTGTATATCTCTACTCTTAACATTTTAGCATAACACTAAAACTTTTAGTTTAACATTTATCATAACTCAAAATATATATTTACTCTTATACTTACATTGTATCTCTTTACCATAATACTGTTCATAAGTTAGATACAATGCATGTAATAAAATATATTTACAATACATGTAATACAACACATTTACATTTTCTATAATATATGTAAATTGCATCCAGGGGATTGAATAGTTAAAAGATCGTTCAAAAGGCTCTACAGTTGAAGTTGAGCGAAAGCTAATAATTTTATGAGAAAGTCCGTTTGGAGTCGTAGATGTTCACTAAGAAATCGTTTTGAAAATTTTAATAAGGTTTTTATTTAAATATTAATTAAAGTTTTTTTTTCAATAACACGACAAAATATGATTGAAGAAAAATCATTTTCTACTGTACTTCTAAATTCATAAAAAATATTTTTTTTGTTATAGCAATTATTTTCTGTAATTTTTTTTCAAAATATATATTTTTATATATAATTTTAAGTACTACAAGTCATTGTCTTAATTACTTTATTTACATTCACTATGTTTCAATAATATTAAATATATTTTTTTCTCTTATCTGTATCTTATATCTGTTATATAATTAAATACAAATTTTAATAGTAAAAGATTTTATTCCGTGCAATTATAAGAAAGTTAATAAATGTTATGAAAAAATAATTTATAATTAATTGCAACTATATAAAAATCATTTAATTCTTTTAATAAAATCCTCTTAGAGTATTAAAAAATAATATATAAAAAATATAATCTTTATTCTTAAACGTTGCAAAACGGTGAATATTTTTATGATTTTCTTATATTGCTTTGCTGAGCATTTAGTTTCATAGTAAAAATGAGAATTTTATATATAGCTCTAACGTATGTTGAATGTCTGGTCAATGAACTTCGATCTTTGCGACAATAACTAAAGTTCCTGAAACTACTGGAGTTTTTTGATATCTTGATCTACAGCAAAAATACAATATCCGTCTAGAAGCCTCAATATCTTATCACGGGAACTATATACAGATAGAACAGAAATGAGCTGAGTTGAGATGAAGCGAACAAATGAAAGAAGTATTGATTTCCAGTGAAAGCAATCTCTGAATGTTTTCTGTTCTTACAAATGTTTAATAGTGCTATTGCTTATTGCATGTGCTGCTTTTGTGTGCCATTGAAATCGTTTTGCTAATGTTCATTCTTGATTTCTTGCAAAATAAAGCATCATTATTCTTTAAGTTAGCCTGTTTGACTTTCCATCGCCCACCCATCGAACTGATCTTTCCATACTATGCATCTCGGAATGTTTTTTTTAAAAATAAGTCATTCAAATAGAATATTAGTTAAATCTTGTTATATTCTGTATCACTATTTTATTTCTGATTTTGTTATTGCAATGGTTTTGTATATATATATATTTTTTTTGAATTTGTGCCTAATTATTAGGAAATAAGTTAATTCTTATTTATTCATCTTATTTCTAAAAAGCAAATAATGCTTTGACATTTTGTCCTTTTTATATAAATATCTCTTCTCTCTCAATTTTCCGATTTTTTTAAACCAGCTGCTTCTTTCAAAACAACTTTTTTTAAATATCTGTAAGAGTGTTCGATTATCGTATAAATCTGATGAATTTCTTTGAGGCACGCTGAATTTTTAGATAACTTTCTTTTATCTCAGTGAAGAAACAAGTTTTAATGCTTTAAATTGGGCAAAACAATTGACTTTAAACAAATAAAAATAGGATATTTTTATTTGTTTAAAGTCAATTGGTGACTTTAAATAAGCTTACATTTCTTTTCTTGAAACTATTCCATATAGTTTCAAGAAAAGAAAATTAGAATTTTTTTCTATACATCTTTATTTTCTGGAATTTTATTTTATATGAATTCCTTCAAAACTATTCCTTTTAAAGGATTTGGAATAAAGCATAATAATATTTTAAATAGATGAATAACGAAAATAATTAGATGATTTCCAGAACGAACTGATTACACGATGAAAATCTTTCACCCAATTTTATTTCGTATTTTAGTTTGAAGCGTTAAAAACTTATTTTACTTATGATTAACAACCTTTGGCAATAAAATTTCTCGATTGAAATGTTCAACTATAAAATTGTTAAAGTTTTGATATGCAATGCGTAACTATTAAGACAAGTTTGAAACATGCCTCTTCATTATTTGGTAAGTTGATAAGCATGACATTTCTGAAATTAGTTTACTACTAATTACTGCCCGTTCAAATTAAAATACATGTACTACGAGATAAAACTAGTAGTAAAAATCTACTTCAGAGTCAATATTCATGAAAAGGAAATTTGTATCTTAATTAATAAGCTATACTAGTAATAGTATACTAGTATAGCTTAGTATACTAGACTAACATTAATCAGAGGCCACACACTAGTTTTTAATGGTTATTGTCAAACTTATAAATTTCTTGATTTATATGCAAACAAGCATTACCACTAATGCCATCTATTATAAATGTGTGAAGTTATATTTATTCATCTAAAAACTTGCTTGTTTGCTGATAATTTTCGAAGCCATAATTCTGCATTATGTGTTGTATACGTGTGTACTCTCTCATAAGTTTGTGCTGCAAAAGCTGTTCCTTCATTCCCTTCTCAAAATCTTCCGTAATGTGACGCGAAGAAGTTATTCTTTGTCATCTGAATTCCACTGGACAGACAAACTAGAAAACATACCGCTAAATTGTATACCATAACAAATCGCATACTATCAAACCTTTCATAGGATCATGACCTGTACTTCCTATGTAGGGACTGGATGTTTTTTTTGACCCAGCTCTATATAGGACATAATGTTTCACACATAAGCATCTTATTTGTAAGGAGAGGAAACCCATGTGTCCAAGTCAATGTACTAATTTTATTGTTAACCATATTCTTATCATTGAATGTCCAGATTTTAATTCCCATCTTGAGCACTTTTTCAAATTCTCATCTCTAATTTTGCAAGACATGGTGGGTAAAATAAACCCATCCCAAATATTTTAATTTTTAAAAGCTATTCTCTTTTTTACTTGCATTTGATAAATCTTATACTTATATTCAATACTTTCTCTTTTCCAATTACTTTTTCTTTGTTTGTTTTAGTTTTTTTTCAGTTTTACTTAATTTCCATATCTTTAATTTTTTCAAATATTCGTAACTTAATTGAACTTGTGCTTTTAACTTTTAAATGTTTGTTTCTCTTTATCTTACAGACTTTATTTTTAACCAAACGTACGGCGCAGTTTAGCCAAGATTGGCTCTTGAATCAATAACCCTCGTAAACCATAAAACAAACAACACATTATAAGAAATGTAAGGTCATAAGTGAAATGCCCTCATGACAGTGTAAAAAAAATATTCGAAAGTGAGAAAACTTCATTTGTTGATAATGACCAAATTTACAGTGTATAATGGGCAGCGAGTCATTAAGCATTCCCAAATCTTGAATAAACAGTAAAAATATATTTACAAGAAATGTGGAGATTTTATGTACAATTCCCATGTATTATGCTGAATTATGTAGAATTGCTGAACACTTGATATACTCAAACATCATTTCAGCAGTTTGGAGACTTTAATATACAGAAAATCTCTTAGCTGAATGTCAGCTTTACATTTATCTGATAGAATTCTGATATAGAGGTGTCATCAAAAATATCTGATCATTTGACCGTGTTTTTTTTATCAAAGATGGCAGTATCTCAGGAAATGAAATCAACATTCAAGCTGTAATGTAAGAAATGGGTACTATTTGGAGGACATCGCGACAACAGCTTCTCCAACGGTCTGCAGTAAGCATGAAAATATTAAGCAAATCTAAAGAAAATTAAATCAAACTTATCTATACTTATAATAAAGATGAATTTGTCTGAGTGTGCATGCGCTGGTGCTCTACAGGCCAGATCTACAATTACTAAATTGGCTCTTGTATGCCTATTGGATGTCGTAAATGGAGCTTTTTCTTTTTTGAATTTCGAAATAGAATTTTTATTAATTAACAATTAAGCGAGTAAAACCAGCGTTTACTTGCGATAACTTCCAAAAATATAATCGCACAAAATGATTTTCAGATCAAGTTAAAGTCAAAAAATTATCTTTTTAATGATACATAAAATTTAACCTATAACTTAAATTTATGTTTTCTATGAATTTTTTTAAACTATTTTAATAATATTTTTTTAATAATTTATTTTACATAAAATAAAAATAAAATTTAACCTGAACGAATACGATACGCGAGCATGGGAAAAAATAGCTTTTATCAACATGTTGCCATTACATTAAAAAAAGCTCAAATTAAAAAGTAAGTTAATTGATGATGAAAATTAAATCTTGAAAAGGGTAACTTTCAGCACGTATTTGTAGTAAATAAAAACTAAACGTTGTGAATATTTGATGTCTTTTTCATTGAATAAAAAAAATGGTGAATTTGAATAATATATTTAAATAGCAATCACTAGCCCAGTGTAATCCGAAATAAAATGAGATTTTTTCAGATCATACATAAAATATATAAAGCGATTTTTAATATTTCTAATTAAACTTATACATGAAATATATATTTTATTCTTTAATGTTTTCGCATTCGTTTGTAAATATCAAAATTAACTTCTAACGAATACTTACTCTATCACTTTGGCATCGCAAAGAATATCTCCTTTTCAAAGCTTTAATTAATTCCATTTTCTTCCTAATAATCTCTTTAAAATTAATTGCATTTCTTGCATCCTTTTTAATTGCATCGAAACTACCCTGGTTATAATGTAATTTTTTATTTTTCCTTAATCGTATATATTTATAAGATAAAATTAAATGTAATTATGAAAATGAGAGCAATATTCTTTGAAACAGGCAGAGACTTTTTACTTCATTTTCGCTGATGGAACAACGAAATAATTTTAATGAAGCTATGTGCGGTTCCGTACTAATTAATAAAGTATATTCCTGAAATATTTTCTTAGTTTTATATTTTTTATCAATGATTACAATTTATGTTATTTTGTGATGAAATATCAATGTATATTAAATGAAGATTGCAATTATCATGAAGACTATCCAGGGCCGAGAAATTCTCTTTACTAAAACTTGATAAAATAAAATTTAGATATAATTTTTTTAAACTTTAGACACATTTCTTCAGGTAAATATGTAAATTAAAATACCAAAACCAGGAAGACCGAGCTCGCTGGACAGTTTTTTTCTTTGTAAATTCGTGCTTTTTTTTTTTTGGAAAAAATATTTAGATACGAATTACATACTGATCACATGTGAATAATTTTTTTTCATTATTACTTTAACTCGTAACCATCAGCGCCATCTCAAAAGATTTTGAAGTGCCATGAGAATATCATCCTATGGAAGCAATGCAAGTATCACAAAAATTTACTAAAAGGTTGTGCCATATGACATTTTCAGCATGAGAGCAGATAAGAAAAAGACTATAATAGTTAATCACAAAAAAGTGATTTTTTTTTGTATGTAAAATTTCGTATTTTCAGAAAAGACACCTGCATATATAACTTAAAGAGCAAAAATTTAAATAAAAATACATAAGCTAGAAAAGCAAAAAGCACGACTAGAGCAGAGAGCTCGCACCACAAGCGTCATTAATGTTGTTCTGGCCCCATACTGCACGGCCCACACTTCGAAATGGAAGTTGAATCTAATTTTTCTAATGTTCAGTTATAAGATTTTTTTGTGTGTGTGAAATCACGATTTTTCAGGGAAGACTCCCGGACAGATAAACTTAAAAAACAAAGTCTCATTTAAATATAAAATTTGATCGAAATAGTTAGAGTCGTTTCCGATATACACGAAATAAATAAATTTATAAGTATACAATAATTGCCTCGTTTACGGTCATAAAATTTCATATTTAAAGCAAAATTGCTGAAAATCAACATCTTCAAAAATCATTTAATAATATAAAATATCCATATCCAAAAAGCTTCCATATTGAGCCTTGATCCATTACGATTGATTATAACTGCCATTTAATATTTTGTACAAAAGCAACACAAATAAACATTAGTTGTAAACTCGATATTGATCTGTTAATAGAGTGAAAGAGCGAGATAAAATTACGACAGCTTCATATAAACATATGCATAAAAAATAACATTTCATATTTAAAGCAAAATTATTGCAAACATCTTAATAATATGAAATGTTTATTGGATATGTAACAATTCATATT
>JAPMOR010001988.1:21275-63117 GCA_026543865.1 Argiope aurantia
ATATGTAACAATTCATATTATTAAGATGATACGTAATGGATCAAAGTGTAATATGATAAATCTTATGTATTAAACCTTGATCCATTACGAGTAATTGCAACTACCATTTAATACATTGCACATAAACAACACAAATGAACAGTAGTTGTAAACTCGATATTGATCTGTTAACAGAGAGAAAGTGTGAGATAAACTTACGACAACTTTCTTCTTAGAATTACCTATTGATGCGAACAATGAATAATTTATCTCATTCCTTTCATATCTGGTAATTAGTCATAGGAAATTAATTACAGCGAACAATAGAAAGATAATCCAAGACAAATGAGGAGCAAGGGAAGGATCTACTCAGTAGTAACTGGCTGAAGCAATTAATCACAACCGTGGAACAGTTTTTAAGACCCAAGTTCTGGAATATTGTGTTTTGATTATAATTATACATGACGATTTTTTTTCGAACTGAAAAGAGGAGAGCTTGTGTTGGAAAATTGAGTTTGGGATGAGATTCAGTGTACAGGTAGTATATTTTTTGGTTATGCATCCAATAAAACATTAAAGTGCAATAGTTGGGAAATTTTGAAATTCACTATAATTTATTTCCCAGTTAGTTGTTACCAAGAGACCAGGTTGGGCACTTAGTAAGGTATTGATTTAGCATTCACGATTCCAGGATTCGATACAGGAGAAATTTCTTAAAATTTTAATTAAACATTATGCCAAATTAAATGTACAAATTAAAAATAGTTTCAATTTATATGTTAGTAATGTTTCTGTACAAATGAATATATTAATTCACATACTAGATGGCTTATAAATAGAAAGCAATAAAATAATTTTACATATAATTTTAAAGATAGTATAAAATTTTAAATTATATGATTTAATTAATATGAATTTTTAACTAAACATTATTTTTTTCTAACTATTATAAAATTTAACTATTTAACTACCTCCCAAAAAATTTCAATTTTTGGATTTTAAAAGTGAAAAATTATTATTTTTTTTAAAAATCTACTTATTTGTTTTTATTTTTATTCTTTGAGCATTATTTCAAATTAAATGAACAAATTAAAAATAATTCCAATTAATTGTTATTAATGTATTGTGAAAAAACATATATTCATTCACATGGAGCATGAATTACAATTCAATAAAATATTTATAAATATATCTTTAACGATGGTTCAAATTTAACTGATTATTATTATCTTAAAACCTTAAAATTGTTTCAATTTTTGGTTCTAAAAGTGAGAAATATTTTGTTTTAAATCTACGAAACCATATTTATTTAGGAAATTAAAGATAGCAGATAACAATTTATTGAATACTTAAGAAAACGATAGAAATGAAATATTAGTCTACCGAATGTATAAACAGATGGTCAAATTTTAATAATACTAAAGTAAAAGGAAAAAGACTATATAGGGATATCTTTAACCAAATTGTTCGCTCTGCTAGAACAGTAATTTTTCTTCAATAGAAAAATTTACGAAGTAACAATTAATCAAATTGTGCACTCTGTAGAAGCAGTAATTGCTCACCAATAGAAAAATTTACGAAGTAGCAAAAAATGACCAATGGGTTAAATTCTTTGTAAATTAAACCATATATTAAATTCTTACAATATGTAAAAAAAAAAATCTACTAGAATTATATACAAACTTTTTTCTGGAATTCTATGGAAATTTTCTGTTCTTCTAGGAATTCTGAAGAAACGTATCATTCTTCTCGAATTTCTCCTGCCAGTGGAGAGTCTTATATCACTCTTTAATAATAGAATTTAATATCGATAGTTAAAATTTTCTGATATTAAAATATTTGCGTATAAGGTTAATGAAAATACATAGGGGGTTGAAGAAGAAATCGCCTATTAATAACTAACATTGAAATATCAAATCAGAAGTTGATGAAGTTATTTAGAATTATGACTTGTTAGTTAAAAATAATTTTATTATATCTGAATCTTCATTTTAATTTCCTCACGAAGCAATGAATGCCGATGTTGGAGGAAATTTATAAATGTTGAAGAAATATCTAGGATTAGTGAATGCAAATAAAAGTTTAAAAATAAATATAAATATAAATTAAAAGAATATCATTTTATGATTGGTAATATAATATTTTTTAATATTAATTATAGCTTTAAAATAATTAATTTTAAATATATAATTCAAGATTAAGTGTATGAAAGTTTAATTTTGCATAAAAAGGAAACATTATTTTTATTTTTATTAAAATAAAAAAAAATTTAATATTTACAAATTTGCATATTTTTATTATTTACTGACTTAATTTTATTTAAAGATGCTTAATTGGAAAAAAAAGATATTTTAGAATAATTGGTCCCGAAGCGAGACCTGACATCGCAGATGAACAAGAATGTTGTCCAGAAGTGCTGGAAAGATGACAAAGTACTAGTATATAAGCTACTATGCTGAAAACCTGAAGGCTATTTTCTCAGAACTGATTGGCAATTGTACTTAATATTTTAATGAAAAAACAACCTAAAGGTATACTTAAATTAGACTACATTTCATCCAGAAATTAATTATCCAACCCATGTGAGTGAAATTTAAAAGTAAAAAGGATATTTAGTTATACAATTACGCAATGTGCTTACTACTTTAGGTCCATTCCTTTCTCTCTTTGATTTTTTGTTTATTAGTTGTAACGCTATTCTGGAATGGTGATGAGTGTATTGATTTTTTCAAAAAAACTACGTTTATTGATAAATTGCTATGTTGGTGAATGTTTCTGAGTTCAAAATATTTTATAATGAAGAGTTCTTAACCTATTAAATATCTAACTTCTGATGATCTGCAAAACAAATCCTTTTGAAACGTGTATTTTAAACATCGTGCATTTCAAAATGATCTAATATAAAATATTTTCCTTTTATATAATAATTTTTTAAAAGTAATGTCATATTTCAGGAAAAATAATTTAAACCATTAATTTATTACCACATAAATATATAATTTATATTTACAGTCTACCTTTACAACAGTTCTAAATACAAGTGAGATCTTGAAAAAGATTACAATCCCTTATATAGTAATGTTCTATCTGTATTTGATTTTTTTCCTTTATGATTTCTTTACTGTTAAATTGTAGGCATAATAGGACTATGACGCCATTTTACTAACCTCCATTAGAAAAGTTAAAAAACACGATGAACAGAACGTATGTAAGTAAAATGAAATAACATGAATTTAATGTCTGAAAATTTGAATGAATCATGGGCATGAAGTGTTATCTAAACAATTAAACAAAAATTAAATATAACCAGTATGCCCGACTAAACAGTTGGCCGCCAAAGGAAACTATTATTTAGTAAAGTAATTTCAAAAATTCTAAAATGCTTGTTGAAAAAAATTCTATAAATAATTTTAAATCTAAAAATAATTGGCTTCTCAACGCCAAATTTGTAGATTTTGTTCTAATTTTGAAGAATGCTATTCAAAAAGAATCTGTCTGTCTTGCTGTTTGATTACAAGAAAATCCATTAACAACAAAAGGTTGAAAGCTATATAAATAAAATTTGATACCAAGATTTAGCATCTAAACTGCAGATTGTTATCAAACTTTGTCTGAAATCTGACAAAGGGCTGACTGTTCTGCTTGTTTGTTCCTTCAACACTTGTAAAAACTATCTCATAATCACTATGACTCAAATTAGTGAAATTCCTTATTGATCTTGTGATTACAACTGTTGTTTCGTGTAAACGTTTGGCTCCAATTGGTCAGAAATATCTAGTAAAATATATATTCGAATAATATATTCCATAGAAATGTTAGATGCATGCCAAAGATCTTTATTTTTGTAATCACTGTTCGCCAATGCCATACAAGGTGTTCCCGTCTTTACTCAAGATCCATTATTTTAAGTTGAAAGATGGACTTGAGCCTTTTATTACAGAGTATTCGAAAGGGATCCGGAATATCGTCCTATTTCAACTTGCATGACATATCAGATATGCTGTGATGTGTTTTCTTATTTATTCACTGTGATTATTTTAAATCAATGTAACTATTAGCTGAATTCTCTAACCAAATTAGAAAAAAATATTAAGTTTAATGCAAAAAAGAATCAAAAAGAAAGAAATGATGAATCCGGCTTGAAGGCTTTCACAAGGGGCACCCTCACACAGGGATTTTTCTGTGAGGGATCTGACTTTCGACCAAAAATATTGACTCCTCGTGACCCGAAACTCCCCAGATATTGAGGCCTTACAGATAAACAGTATCGCAAAAATAAAAGACAATAATTTATACAATAAAGCAAATTATTACTTCCAAATCCAAGCAAAACCACAATAGAACAAACACAAACTACAAATGACTGCTCAATTATAAAACCAAAAAATATCATTAAAACAAGAAAGTAAAGAACATACCAGTTGCAAGCAAAATTACATTTAACTCACCCGCGTCCAAAGCTGCCTACGCCCAGTAAAAGTGATTCGTTATCCTAAGTAATAATTAAAGGGCTTCAGCGCCATCTATTGAATTAGTTAAAATGAAGTAGAAAGCCTATTTTTAGTTGTGAATAAAGAATAAGTTAGAAAAAAATATCTGTTATTAAGTCTTCCATATTGCAACCGTTTTGGGGAAATTCATTAGTAGTTAATTTTTTAATGAGATAATTTGTTGTATATAAGAAATATAATATGAGAAATTAAGTTGTTACAAATATCAATATTATCTTCAATATAAGAAATTTGGTTATTGCATTTTTTTAATCCTTTAAATTGTGGGACACAATGCAAGAATGACTGTAAATGTTATGCCTCTTTTCTTAGTTTGGTAAATTTAGTTAAGTTCATCAGTGTTTAAGTGGTAACAGCACTAGCGCTTTCTAAATACAATGCATCTTTCCTTAGTTTGGTACAAAAACATTTATTTTTAATTAAATTTCATAATGATTGCATTTTTGATTAATTTCTGAATTCTCTAAAATATTTCTGTCATGTTTTAGTTAGATTATATTAATAATTCTTTTGTTCATCCATAAAAGACGTTAAGGTGAAAATTAAAATTTTAATTGCTATTTTACATTTAACTTTACCATCTCAAGTTGCAATGCTTCATTTAAAACTTAAGAAGCAACTTTTTTTTTTATCTAAATTAACTGCTATTCAAGCCATTATCTTTTGTCAAAATTATATGCCCTTCTGAGTTTGTGGCATGCTTACTTTGCTAATTAAATGATTCAGCCAAAATAGCTTTTTTTTAAAATTAAATTACGGACTCAAAGGCGGGATTTTATTCTTGTGCCAAAGGACATAGACTTACAAGCGCCAATATTTGAGTTGGATGCTGCTTTTGTTATCTAATACAAAAGTTGAGAAGTAAAAGAAAATTTATCCTATTTTGTTTTTGAAAACCACACTAATGTAGTGTAATTTAAGCAATGTAATTAATTATTTTTTAAAAATTTGATATGTGCATTGTTGCATAATTTAATGCAGAAAGAAAAATTTTAGAGAGAGTCAAAATAAAGCCTGTTTACATCAGAGAATGTTGTAAATGGTATGAAAAGGAAATTTTCAGGATAAATGTATTAATATTGTTAATGTCACAGCAAATTTAGAAAGACATTATTTTTTAAAAAAAGAAATTATTTAGAATAAATAAATAAAATTTTAAAAAATGTATTTTTATTTGACTAATTTTTTTTCACTTTGAAAGATTAAAAAAGAATATAAAAAAATACTCATATTTTCTGTGAAGAAGGGGAAAAAATCCTTCGTAGAAGAATGACAATGAACCTCTGAAGTTGCTACAATTTTGCAAATCTTTTGTTCATAGAACAAAATTTTTATTCTTTAATTCACAATTTTTTTCACCGGAAGTAACACTTAAAAGGTTCTTGAGCTTTAATTGCGAATGATCTCTGCATTTTTGGTTGAAGCATGATGGTCTTTATAGCATACAAAAAAAATGGAAATGTAATTGCATTTTAATGTTGAAAAATGATAAATACTTAATGGAAGAAAAAAATGTAATTAATGGCAAGGGGATAACAAAGCTTTCCTTGAAATACAGCTCTATTGACTAATAAAGGTGGAAATAAATATACTATTACTAATATTTCTATTATGCTATACTAATATATCTTTAAAAATTTAAAAGTTGCGAAATGTCATCTATTACTTGATTATAAACTGTGAGGGAGAGGCTGTTATCCCATTGCAGCGACCCCATAGGAGCTAATTTTTATACTGCTTCATGTAATTCGCTTCCTGGAGAAAGGCTCTTTTCCCATACAGATAACAACCCCCCCCCCCGGGGGGAACCTCGAAAAGTGAACGAGACGCTTCTAACACGGGGGTTGGATCTTACCACCCTGGAGGTTACATGAGAAAGTAGGGGTCTGACTCTTCCCATCGGTGACGAGACGTATTTCCTTAGGGAATGGTTGTATCGTGGCCGGTGATGGCCCTCCCAACTCAACCACATTTCCCGCCAGTGTTATTGTTGCGGTGGTGCGGTCATTCAGTTTTATTTATCCGTGTACCTTCGGGCGAGTTTTTTAGTTTAATTTAGTAAATTAACGTCCCATTTTAAAGCAACACTAGGACTATTTTGAACGGACCTCGGTCAGATGACGAGGACGACTTAATATATTTTTTATATAAATAAATAATAAAAATAATTTAAATTTAAATTCATATATATAAATTAATATATAAAAATTTATTTATATAAATTTATTTATTTATAATATATTCATATTTATAAAAAAATATCTTTTGGTCTATTTTATTCTAAATATTTTGGAAATCGTGCAAGGGAAATGAAAAGTAAAAGTTACTTTAAATTTTTACTTACATTATTTGGCATTTTGGGTCAATGTGCCAGCGAAAGGGATCCAAAATATATATTTCCGCAATATAATTAGAAAAAAAAATTAGATTCACGCCAAAGATCTGTGTTGCGAAACTATTGTTCGGGACTTTAACTACGATCTACAATTTTATGCGAAAGAAGAGGGATAAGACCTCTATTAAAGAGTATGCTAAAAAATTCAAGGACCCCCCCCTCGACTTTTTCAAGATTGATGGAAAATGGCTTTCGTACATCTGATGAAAAAGCAATACTAGATAAGCAGTTAGTTCTATCAGTCCCAGTAACCACAGCCTACGTAAATTCAAAATTGAAATTAAACAATCAAACAGAAACCAAAACAGAAATATAATGATTACAGATTGTAGGTAGATTTTCTTCTTTAATACAAATTTTTGTGCTGAAAAGCATTAAGCATGGTGATCGGTATTATAATTTTTACTCTAGGAAGTTAACTTAAAAAATTCACAATAGGAGGAAATATCTGATCATTCTATATATAATCTGCCATGGTCAAGGTTTTGAATCAACGATATCCTCCTGATGTTATACAGAATTTTGCAAAGCAATCAAGTATAGTAGTTTGTAAAAAATACATTGTATGAGTGAGCTAGTGTATGTAGTAGAGGAAATTTCTGAACATTTTTTAACCTGAAGAGGACATTTCTGATTATTTTTCTACCTGAAGGGGACAATTCTGATAATTTTTCTACCTGAAGGGGACATTTCTGATCATTTTTCAACATGAAGGAGACAATTCTGATCGTTTTTCTACCTTAAGGGAGCATTTCTGATCATTTTTCTACCTGAACAGGATATTTCTAGTGATTTTTATGCCTGAAGGGGACGTTTCTGATCACGTGGCTGATGCTTAGAATTTAGACCTCCTCCTGGTATTGTGCAGAAGTTATTTAAGAACTCAAGTGTCGTTCTGATCATCATCTGCCCCTGACTCCAAATTAATCTACTCTCAGACATCTCTGGAATAGCATCAACACTAAACTGACTTATCTAAGTCAAATAAATTCTGACCAATTTCTGTCACCAAAATATTGAACTAAAATATTACTATAGAAGTTGTTCTTCTAACAATTCTCAACAAAGTTCAATATTCAAAGTAATATAGTTCAATATTTTTATGTTAAATATTTTTAAATTGTTCATGTTTAATATTCAGAACAGTTAAACAAAGCTTTTTTTTTCAAATCTAACAAATTCAAATTTTTATAAAAAATTTTAATAATTTTTTAAATAATTTTTATATAATTTTTAATATTGAAATAATTTAAATGTAAATATAACCTTATATAACCTTGCTTATATAAACTTTCGATGTTTTCATAATTTCAAAATCACGCATTTGATTTATGAAATATTATTAACTTAAATTAAAATTCATTAGAACAAATTTTGAAATATAATCGCATGTGTCTACTCCACATGTGATTATGATATGTGAATATATAATGTGATTTGAAATATAATCACAAGTGTCTTTTCGAAAAAATTCGGAACTGATACTCAATGAGTGGAATACTGCGAAAATATAGGCAGAAATTATGGTTGCTTCCAAAAGACCACCACCGGCTCCTGTACAACCCTTCCTGTAGGAGGACTTCCCCATCATTGGTAAGGACTATCCAGGCCATACCATTTCATTATCAATCAGGGCGGCGAGAACCAACCGTCTTGAAGGAAGGTACTCATCCCCAATTTTGAGCTCTCTCCCTGGGAAGGAGGGGTTTCGTCCCCCAATTATAAAAAAAACAGTTCAGATCTTGAGAAAAAAATTTTTGTTGACAAAATGACAACATTTAAATACCAGCAACATTTCTGAAGCAAGATAAGATTTTAGTATACTTTCTCATTTAAATTTTCCGAAAAACACAATTTCCATTTACTTCTTAAAACGTATCATGTCTTAAACAGCAATTGACTTTTAACTAAAGAACATTTCATCAAAATATATGCCAAGACAAAGCATTCTATAATTTATTCATGTACTGCTCTTCAGAATTCAAAGACTTGAATCCTGCCATTCGTTAGTTCCTTTCCAACTTCTATCCTTGTAACAAGTTCCAAAATTTTAGCTCCATTAACGATGAAGCATCAAGGTATGCTAATCATCCCCTTTTCTTGACTCGATATTCATCGCAAAGAAGGCACGATTTCGAAATGGATCCGGAAGCATTAACCCGATGCTTAGTTGCATACCAGAGTAGATGAGAATTCTCTTTTTGGAAAGAAAACATCTTACAAGGCTGCTATTTTTAAACGAAGAACCTTTTTCTACTTTGGTGCCCCACATTAAACTTTAATTAGTGTAGTGCTGTTGCCTATAAAAATACAGTAGTAACAAGTTGCAGTAGCTTCTCTGGGAAAATGGAGTTTAATGCTTATATTCGGTTTTAGGAAGTTTATTGAAAGTTAGATGGTAGTAATTTTCGAAAACAAAATACTAAAAACTATAATTAAAAATAAATAAATAGTAAAAAAACTACATAAATAATAAAATTGAATGTAGGTTTAAATGGAATACTAAATGTTATGAAATAATAAAATATAATATGTCGTTGTTTCTTATTAACTTTATAAAAAATTATTAACAAAAATGTGGAACATAGTGATCTTTCATGGAATTTTTAAGAGATTTTTTATATTTAAATATATCGCTAAATAAGACAAAAATTAAAGGAACATTAAATAAGTAACTAAACCAAGTTAAGTTAGTCATATTTGCGAACTTCATGTAAAAAACGATTTAAAGAAATATTGAATGCTGTATCCTTCTTTGAAAATTACAAGATTTTATATAAAAGTATCTCATAATAAGAAAACAAGAGAAAACTAAAATTTTATAATATAGTAAGTTAACGACATATAGTTGAAGACAAAATTAGCCATTATTTCTGGTTTTCTCTTAATAATAGGGTAAACTAAATATTAGCGTTACATTTTATATGTATTAGTTTTATTCCAAAACGGTATGATTTTACCTTATGCTATCTATATTTAGTGTTAAATATTATATATATTAATACTGAAATCTTCTGGTGGATTATATTGACAGATATGAACTCACTAAATAACGAAAACGAAGTCCAGAGAGCGAAACACAGGATAGTAATGAACAAATAAGATCATTTGCGAAAATTAACAAGATAAATGAGAAAACATTGCGTCAATTAAATAATACCAGCACATCACAACACAGCGCGAAATCAACACTTCACAATCCGAGTAACAACTAAACAGAGAACTCATTGAATATCTTCTGTCATTTTTATAGATATTCATTTCTCGACAGAGTATGGAATTTTCGAAATGAATCTTCAGATCTCGGTTTTAGTAAAGATAGGTAAAAAATCCTAATATTTTCCAGAACTTTCATTTTTATCTACATTTTAGATGCTAAATTTGTGCACCAAATTTTATCTACTGAGCTCATTGTGCATAGTAGTTATCGAGTCATTAGTAATCAAACAACCAGACAGACAGACTGATTTTATACAAATGGATTTTCTACAAATTTTGACTGACGTCTACAAATTTGATCATAAGTCCACATACTAATCTTCATCCCTCTAACCAAAGTAAGTGCAACAGAAGTTTAATCCCCTGCTTGACGCAATTTTCAAAATTCGCCAACAACGTTCTTGCGTCGTGTTTTGCGAAATGTTCAAAAGGAAGGGAGCAGATGTCCAATCACAGCGCATAATAAAGGCGAAAGATAATAGATTTGCCAATCTAGAGAAAACGTTGGTTGCCAGCTTTGGCTCGTTATCGCATTTTGGCGAAGAAGGCTGTTAAACTCCGGTTCAACCCCAAAGAGTTTTTGAGTTATCGTTTTCGCAGATAAACATAAGTTCTAAAACGTGTTTTACGAACTCAAAACTGTCTGAAACGTGGAGAATTGTTTACATCTGGAGTTCAAGTATTTTCGCGATTACAATATTTTCTCTATACTTCGTACACAAAAAAGTAAAAATAAGTTATTTCGACATAAAATTCTAAAAGTAATAAATGTCAAATAAAGCATGAGAATTTTTTTCCCAACTTCCTTCTATTCCGTATACTTTTATAATACGCACATTTTAAATAGAATTAGCACTTTAAAAAACCCCAATGTAAACGGAACATGAAATAAAATGTAGTTTCTATGTATCTCAATTTACATATCTTGACTTCACACTTAATGGTTTCATCCTTAGAGGCATATTTTACTAAATTTAAATAGTTTTTAACCAGGATTCATTAATTAATTCAGAATATCTACAATTTGAGAAAAAAAATCAAATAAGAAAACAGATACTTAGAAAAAAATCAGTACATTAAAATGTCATTGATATTTTCTTTACTATACATCGCTTCAAAATCATAAGTCAGCATAAATGTCTTATTAATATTCTAACCTAAAGTAAAAAATTCCCCTAAAGGCCCTTTTCTCATCCCACGTCTTCAGACACTTTCAATACATTTCGTAATGATTAGCCCTATTTTTGGCAAAGAAAGGGGAAAATGAAGCGAGATAGTCAGTTTTTGTGCTTGCTCTTTCAACTAAACTTCATTATCAACCAGAACACGACAAGATGGAGGCAAAAAATTAAATTTGCAATGCATAATTTGGAACTTAATTAGAAACTTTTTGTCCCAAATTTGCTTGTACTTAAAGAGACCCTATTGTCAGGATAATGAGATACCTACGGTGTTAAGGCATTATGACTTTGCTAATTAATTGATTTAGTAAAAACCAACATTTCATTAAAGTGTAGACTGAAAAGCGTCCTTTAATTCCTGTGTCATCGGATGCAAAATCTCAAATGTCAATATTTAAGTTGGATATGATTTACGTTAGAAAATACGAAAGAGAGTGATTGTTTGTCGAATTTTTTCTTCCTTATTCTTTGTTGAAATTTGGGATAATGTGGCCTAGTTTAAGCAAACGAAATAATTCTTTTATAAATCATTTAAACTGTTTACCAAACCGCGTTTAATCTCAAGATGAATAAAATTGGAATCGAAGTCGGATATCTTAATAAAAATGAATTTTATATGTTGAAGTGAAAAAGTTCTTCTTGATCGATAATGAGGAACAGTTTATTCATTTTGTTGAAGTGAAAAAGTTCTTCTTAATCGATAATGAGGAACAGTTTATTCATTTTGTAATGCTAATGTTATTCTGCTGACATTGTCATTTTCTCTCCTATAAACATTTCTCTAAGCTTTGTCTGTCAGCTTATATCTTATCATTAGAATAATTTTGTCAAAGAGAAATAAGGATAATTTTTTTTCAATTTGTTATCATGATGCCATTTAAAAGTACTATATCTATTTACAAAATTTATGAAATAAAACATTATCATATGTAAAATTATATTATTTCATATACCGAATTCCATTTACCTAACTTTTCAATACAACTTGGCGGTCCTTTAAATATGAGTTGAGAAATTTCCAATTTGATGGTTGTTTCTCATCACTCTGGCTGGAAAGTACAAGCGTGGGATTGGATATCCCTCACCAATGACGGAGTATTACTCCTATGGGATGGGTTGTACCGTAACCGGTAATAGCTATTTGAACTTAACCATGATTTCCGCCTTTACTGACGCCTTACTTTATTAATCGCTTAATTTTTCTGTATTATGTCTACGAGCATGGCGTGAGTAGCAAGATTGCGGTTACCTAATTTATTTTTTATCTATGAGTTATTTTATCCAACATTTTTCAAATTGTAGTAATCTAGTTTTTTTTTTTTTTTCAAAAAATCGAGTTATTCTATACCATGTCATCCAAATTCTGTATTTCCTACTTTTATAAACTAACCACAGTTTGAAATCCGATCCATATCCGAAATTCAAAGATATATATAGTACATAAATGATATAACTTCCATCATAACACAACTAATTATTACAGAGTTATAACAGCTGAACTCTTAATAAAATGTTTCATAACTTTCAGTGCTTCATATGCTAACAATACTTTCCGCAAACTTCCCGAACGTTTGCAAACTGCTATTAGCCTTGAAGGGAACCATCTACCTAATTAATACGATACCAACTAATACTCATCAGTCTGAATAATACTTAAATCCCCCACGATCCTTATTAAAAAAAGAAAAAAGAGCGGAGGAATACATTTTTGCAGAAAACTGATTGCACGAGCCATTACAGACAGCAATAAAAGGAAACGCCACCTCTTGTCGGTTTCGGTACTTACATCCGCAGATACATCAAGATCCCTTGTAAGCCTTGATTATCAGCTTATTACATTTTTGCAGGTTGATGTAGCTCGTTATGCAGGGAAAAAGTTTTCCTTTTCCCGCTAAATAAATTCGTTTACACTTAATTCGTTTCACGCTAAACTGATTCGCACCAGATCTTATTAGGCTTGTTACACGTGAAATTACTTTTTTTTTTCTCGAAACAGACTTTGATAGGATGATGTAATTACTTGGAAACTGTAGTAACATATAGAGGTGTCTCTGTAATCTATTAGCAGGGGAATTTCTTCCGATTTGGAGTAGATTAGTTTTGTTGTAATGAGTGTGCTGAGAGGTCTGTTGGATTTTGTTTGTCATGTGTAAAATAGTGTTGAAGACTTTGTATTAGGTTTAAAATTGAAATGCACGCTAATATGTGATGGGTTGGGTAATAGCTTTGTTACAGTGTCATTTCAAGAATGCAAAATAAAGAGATTGTATTTTGATTTCTGTTTGAAACTGAAATGGATGCTGAAATGCGATGAGCTATATGATAATCTGATTACAATGCTATGCATATAAGTTGAAATGGAATACATTGTATTTTAAAATTTATTTTTAGTTATGAAAAGTGAAATGGAATATATTGTATTTTAAAATATATTTTAAGTTACGAAAAGTGAAATGGAATATATTGTATTTTAAAATATGTCATTTCAAGAAAGTAGAATAGACATGGTTAAATTTTGTAAATATATATTATATATTTTAAAATTTATTTTTATTTATAATTGTTAAATGAAACGTGTTTTAAAATTTATTTTTATTTATTAATGCTGAATGGAATATATTGTATTTTAAAATTTATTTTTATTTAGGACAATTGAAACTGGAATAATTGTATTTTAAAATTTATTTCTAGTTATGAAAGTTGAAATGAAAATATACTGTATTTTAAAATGTATTTTTAGTTACGAAAGTTGAAATGAAATATATTGTATTTGAAAACATACTTTTAGTTTTGAAAGTTGAAATGGGATACATTGTATTTGAAAATTTACTTTTAGTTTTGAAAATTGAAATGAAATATATTATATTTGAAAATTTATTTTTAATTTTGAAAGTTGAAATGGAATATATTGTGTTTTAAAATTTATTTTTACTTTTGAATAGATATCATTTACGTATGGATCGGTATTTTAAGGTTTGTAGAGTATTTTGCTGAAATAAGGGAGATGAGATTAGAGAGATGAGCTAAGGGAGATGAGCTATCATTTATCATTGGATTATTGTATTATCCTTTCAGAGATAATTAGGATTTTAGGTTTGATATTAGTTTCAAATAGATTAGGTGATACCGGGTGTTTCAAAAATGACCAGTATATTTGAAAAATCAATAAAAACTAAACTGGCAGCCATAGAAATACACCGTTTGTTGCAATATTCTTGGGACAACAGTAAATTTTCAGGCAGACAAACTTGCGAAATTAGTTACAATTTTCGACAACAGATGGCTCTGCAGCCTGGAAAAAAATTTAAACTACGATATTTTCCGAATATTTACCATGCGCAGCAATAACATGGCGTAGTCTCAAAACGAAATGAGCAGTAACCCGTGTAAACGTCTCAGGCGAGATGGCTTCACATGCAGAACAGACATATTGCTTCAGTTGTTCAATTGTTTCTGGATTGTGGTGGTTCACATGGTCTTTCAAGTGCTCCCACAGAAGGAAGTCACAGGGGTTCCATGTTTGGCGAATAGAGAGACCAATCCACGCCGCTTCTTGTATGTGTGGGATAGCAATGTATGTGTCCAAAGCAATCACACGATCATCGAAATGTTCGTTCAAGTAATTAAAGACGTCGGCCGTGCGATGTGGCCGGGCACCATCTTGCATAAACCAAATGGTGGTCACAGTGTCCACTAAGACATTTTGTACCACCACAAATTCACGAAGAATGTCCAGATAGCGTGGTGCAATAATCATTGCGGAACAGAAAAATGGATCAATGAGTCCTTTGGAAGAAATGGCGGCCCAAGCCATTACTGTTTTCGGATGCAGGGGCGATGGGACTGCAACATGGGGTTTTTCGGGTTCCCCATATGCGCCAGTTCTGTTTATTGAAGGAGCCGTTCAGGTAAAAATAAGCTTCGTCAATAAACCAAATGCTGCCCGCATGGATATCGCCGTCATCAATCCTTTGCACCATATCGTTAGCGAAAATCTTTCGTGCATTCATGGAAGCAGCGCTGAGAGGTTGCCTAGTTTAAATTTTAAATGGATTGAGGTAGGCGCATGAGGCGCATGGACGTAGGCGCATGAGGCGATACGTGGACGTTGGCTTCATTTTACCGCAGCTGCAACATGGCGAATGGAATCCCGAGGCCTCTGTTGGATCACCTGTTGCACAAGCTGAGCATTGCCCTACGCGGTCGCCCTATCTTTCCAGCACAGTCATCTTTCACTATCCCAGTCTGTTGAAATTTTTCAAACAGATCCTTTATTGTAATCGTTTAGGTCCTTTGGTTACATTAAACTTTTGTTGAAAACTTCGTCTTGTTGCAACAACACTGTGTTCTACGTGGTGGAATTCCAACAAAAGAAAAATCCTCTGTTCTAAGGAATAAACCATTTTTTTTTCACAGCAAACTTGCAATCTGTGAACAGCAGGCGCTTAAAGCAGAAAGACGACTTACAGAATGGCGAACTCACAGACTGCGTTGTTTTCTATATCTTTCAAATCGCCTGCAGCGCCATCTGTTGTTGTAAATTGTAACTAAATTCGCAAGTTTGTCTGCTTGAAAATTTACTGTTGTTCCAAGCATAATGCAACAAACGGTGTAATTCTATCGCTGCCCGTTTAGTTTTTATTGATTTTTCAAATATACCGGTCATTTTTGAAACACATGGTATAAGCAGAAGAAGGATATTGAGCTTTTAGCTTCAGATTAATTTTAATGGATATTAAGTAACTGAATTTAATTATGAATTATAATTTTAAAATTTTATTTCGTTTTGCATAGCATAGGACGTATCATTTAAGAATAGATTAGAATATCAAGGTTTGGTCTAATTTTTTGCCAATGTTATATAATATTATTTTGGAATTCCTTTGAATTTTAAGATCTCATATTGTTTTAAAATAGAATATGTTCTATAATTTTCTGCTGATATTAAATTTGTATTTTTAAGTACTTTTGATATAGATTAATTTATATGATTTCAGAATTAGTAAGAATAGTAAGATTTTAATTTCATTTCATAGAATAAACAGACTTATAAATGACTTAGAATTTCAAAGTTCGGTTATTTTTTTATATCAAACTATGTATATAAAATAAATAGTATAAATTTCGAATTGATTAAAATAATAAGATTGTTTTATTTTTTAACATCCCGTGTTGAAATAGCACTAAGGCTATTTTGAGACGAGTCTAATCATTTTGAACCGCAATCAGAGGATAAGGATGAGACCTCAGACCTGATGAATTAAGCATGAAGCAAACCCGCGTTCACGGTGGTTCTTCTGTGGAACGGACTCTTGAATCCCGAATAAGACACATTACGCCTAATCCACCGCAACTCAGAATAATAAGTTTTGTATCATTTTGATATAGATTTGAAGGTATAATTAAAAAAAACGGTTTTGATTATAATTTTAAATTTTCATATTATTTTGTGAAATATTTATATTGTACGTTTTGAATTATATTAGAGACTTACGATTTGGGGGCATTTTAAAATGGATTAAGAATAATATCTTTATGAAAAATATATTCACATAATAGATACTTTAGTACTTAGTCACGTAGATACATTAGTATAGAACTTAATGACACACAAACAAGAAGTAGAGTTAAACCAATTTATTAACTGAACTCAGAACTGAGAATACAGTAGCTGACAAATCTTGTGCTTTTATTCAAGCAGAGAAAGTTCCAGAATACTCTTCTGGAGACAGTAAGAAAAGTCCAGAACACTTGTCTGGTAAACTAAAGAAATGTTCAGTATCTTCTGGAACATGAAATAAAGGAAAACATAAAATCAAGGAATTAAGGATTTACATATACTGTTAATCGCATTGTCTCTAGCGGTATTCGAACCCAGGCCTCTTCATCACGAGACCAGTGCCATGACCATTCGGCCATGCAGATTCGACTATCTTTCTTCAATGCGGCATTGCTCCCTCCTTAGAAGAACAGCGTCTCGATGTTATGACATTTCATTGTGTGGTTCTAGCTCTCGATCGAGTCACAGGGCCAGTATAAGTTGTCGTGTCTTCACGGCGAATAGTCTCTTGAGAAATGTCTCTTTCTGGAACCTCCATTATTTTATAAGAATATTCGTCGTCTTGTTCTTCTGGATCATGGTATGGTTTCATGCGTAAAACGTGGGCAACTTCCTTCGGTTTCCGCCTTCTAGAATTAGGATCGAAATCGGCTATTTCATAAGTGACGTCGGACAACCGCCTCAAAACATGATAAGGGCCGAAGTACTTCTTGAGGAGCTTCTCAGAAAGCCCCTTTTTACGAACTGGAATAAAAATCCACACCAAATCCCCTGGTTTGTATGCCAATATCCGATGTTTGGAGTCATAATGTCGGCGATCTTTCTGCTGAGCCTCGAGAGTCCGTGCACGAGCTAATTGCCTCGATTCTTCTGCCTTATCAGATCAGATGACTAACGTAATCGTCTTCTAGGCTGAACTCGTTGGGGCAGAGAGGAAACATCGTATCCAACGGCGTATCAGCTTCTCGCTCATGTAGGAGGTAGAAGGGCGTAAAACATGCCGTGTCCTGCTTCGCAGTGTTGTAGGCGAATGTGACGAACGGCAAAATATGGTCCCAGGCTGTTGTCATTCGATGAGTGATATTGCACAGTCGATTAATATCGGACACTAGCTTGGACTGAAAAACTTGCCCACGGTCTGTAATGATAACTCTTGGAGCTCCATGCTTCAGGATTATGTCCTCTAGTAGGAATTTGGCAATTTGGGTAGCTTCCGCCGTCGCTAAAGCTCTGGTGACTGCGTACCGTGTCAAATAATCGGTGCATACTACAATCCATTTGTTGCCGTCGTCAGATTTTGGAAATCGTCCTAGCAGGCCGATTCCGACGCGATGGAAAGGAGCGGCAGCTGGTGGAATAGGCACGAGATGACCTGTTGGCTTCTGAAGAATAGATTTTCTCCTTTCACATTCTCGGCAGTGCATCACATATCTTCGAACATTTCTGTACAAACCTGGAAAATGGAATCGCTTTCTTATTCTATCATAAGTCCTGTTGAATCCTAGATGTCCGGCGGTAGGGTCGTCATGGAGTGATTCTAAAATACTGAGCCGTAAATGCTTCGAGATCACTGGTAGAAATTTCTTTCTGGAAGGATCAAAATTCTTCTTGTACAGGACCGATTTTGGGACCTTTCCCAGCCTATTTGTTTTGGTACTTTGTTGGTGTCGTATAATTTTTGCCAATACCGGATCTTTCATCTGTTCTTCTGAGAGATTAGTGAATAAAGTGGCACCTATGGAATCCCCATACCATGAAGCATCGACTTTTAATGGGTTTCTGGACAGACTATCAGCGTCTTTGTGTTTCCTTCCACTTTTGTACAGAACTGATACGTCGTATTCTTGGAGTCGCAGCGCCCATCTAGCGAGTCTTCCAGAGGGATCCTTCAGTCCTGTCAGACAACACAGGGAATGATGGTCGGTGACGATCTTGAAAGCCTTTCCAAAGACATATGGCCGAAACTTAGTTATAGCCCATATGGCCGCAAGATATTATCTTTCAGTTGTGGAATAGTTTTTCTCAGCCTCCGTCAGAGTCCGATAGGCATAAGCAATTACTTTTTCCTTCCCATCTTGGATTTGGACTAATACTGCGCCGATTCCGTATCCACTCGCGTCGGTATGAAGTTCCTTTGGTGCAGTTTCGTCATAAAGGCCTAAGACAGGATCGGAGGTAAGATCTTTCTTCAAGGTATTAAAAGCTTCCACTTTTTCAGGTCCCCAACAGAATTTTGTGTCCCTCTTCAGTAACAACTGTAGAGGTTAGGCTTTATGGCAAAAGTCCTTGATAAATCGGCGATAGTAAGAGCAATGTCCCAGAAATTTTCTGATGTCATGGATATTCCTAGGCACGGGAAAGTCACTCACGGCCTTTATTTTTTCTGGGTCCGGTCGTACGCTATCACTGGATACTAGGTGTCCCAAGATCTTTATCTCTTGTGCTCCAAAGCGACATTTTTTTGGATTAAGGATAAGGCCGGCGTTCTGTATACACTGAAGGACGGTATTCAACCTCTGAAGATGTTCATCGAATGTTTCTGAGAACACCACAATGTCATCTAAATAGCAAAGGCACATTGTCCATTTTAAATGTCTCAGAAGATTATCCATCATCCTTTCAAAAGTTTCAGGAGCATTGCATAAGCCAAATGGCATCACTTAAAACTCGTATAGTCCCTCAGGTGTAATAAAAGCCGTTTTCTCACGATCGGCTTCATCGACTTCTATTTGCCAGTAACCGGAGTAGAGATCCATAGACGAAAAATATTTTGCCCCCTTCAGGCAATCCAAGGTGTCGTCAATACGTGGCAATGGATACAAGTCTTTCTTGGTAATTTTGTTGAGTCGGTGATAATCAACACAAAAACGCCAGCTTCCATCATTTTTCCTGACCAAGACGACTGGAGATGACCATGGACTTTCTGATGGTTGAATGATGTTTTTCTCCAACATTTTGGTTACCTCCTCACTGATAATGCGGCGTTCGGATGGGGACACTCTGTAAGCTCTCTGACTAATAGGTAAGTGGTCGCCTGTGTTTATTCGGTGTTTAACATTGAGTTGGTTTCCGTTCTTGAACGTCCTTTCTTGATCGAAAATTTCTGAAAATCTCTGACGTAGATGAAACATCTTTTCTTTTTGGTTGATCCTCAAATCCGGAACTATCATCGTGGTATAATCTATGACACCCAACTTTGCCTTTGAAGTGGTCGTGGAAAAAGGCGATCCCTCATCTATGGTATTTACGCAGTCTTCGTGTAAAGGTTCGGCATACCCGATGCACATGCCTTTAGGGATGATCTGAGGTTCTCCTTGTCCATTGGCAACCCATAGTTCGGCTTTTCCATTAAGGAGCGTAACTATAGTAGACGGAATAGCAACTTCCATGTTCAAGAGTAGCATCCTATTTCCCTCTACTATTACGTCGATATCTCGAAGGTTCTTACGGCCTAAGACAGTAATTTTTCTGATAGAACGAGCAGGTACAGTATAGTCTTCTGTCGTGAATAAACGGCTGGAGTCTGGAGTTTGGGATTCTCGAAGGACGTCTTGAAACAAGAGCTCCGAACGGCCACAATCTATAACAGCTTGAGAAGCGCCCAAAAAGTCCCAACCAAGGATAATATCGTGACTGTATTGCGGCAAAACAATAAATTCAAAAGCTTGAGGTCGGCCATTGATTTCAAGACGAAGCGTACATTTTCCCACTGGTCTCACATAATTTCCATCGGTGACTTTTAAATGAACATTGTTAGTTGTGGGAAACATAACTTTCTTCAGTAGGCGACGATACTTCTCCGAGATTACAGAAAATGAGGCTCCAGAGTCTACAAGGGCAGGTACTGGCTTATTGTCGACGATTTCTTCTATGTTGTTTCCGGTCATTTTTGCCGCACAATGTTGCGGCATCGGAGGATTTTTGCAACTAGCTGCCTCACCGCCAAGGAAGGTCGCACCGCTTAGTTTTCCTCATTTCTCCGGCTAGGAGATTGACTGGATCTTCTATATGGCGACGGCGATCTATAGCGCCGTGTCGGCGATCGTCCTCGTGATAAGCTGAGCGACAAATTTCGGACTTCTGGTCGGCTGTATTCGTCGGCATAGCGTCCCTCATTCGACGGCGGACGGCTGAAATCTCTTCTATTCGCTCGATATGCCTCAAAAATAGCTTTGCGATCTCGGCAGTATCGAACTACATGGCCATGGCGGCCACAATGGAAACAGACGGGTCTTCTATCAAGGGTGCGCCAGACCCTGTGGTTGCTGTGCTACGGGCATAGGTCGTCTGGCAACGTCAGCATAGGTAGGCTGGCGTCTTGGTTTGACCTTTGTCCACTTTGGTGTTGTCTGTGACAAAGGAGCCAAGGCATTTTCCACTTCCTCTCGAACAATGGCTTCAATGCCTTTGTCCTGGAGTTCGGGATCAACTACTGGAGATATAAGGCGCTGGATCTCCTCACGTACTATTTGACGTACCAGTGATACTAGATCCAGTTGCTGGTCAATTGCAGCCATTGGTACCACATTTGGAAGCCTTTCAAATTTTCTTCCCCGGATCCTCTTTTGCTGCATCTCCTCGATCTTTCTACACCATTTAATAAAGTCTTCGATAGTGGTTATTTCTTTCATCAGTAGTGCCTGGTAAATATCTTCGGCGACTCCTATCATCAAATGAGACACTTTCTCTTCTTCTGACATATTTGATTTGACTTGATGGCATAATCCCAACACGCTTTGGATGTATGACTGCGTGCTTTCGCCAGATTTATGAGCTCGATACTTTAGCTCATCTTCTGCTTTCTTTACATAGTGCTGTGTTTCCCCAAAAGCCACTTTCAACATTGATTTGAAAACATCCCAGGAAGTCAATTTATCTTCATTATTTTCAAACCATTGTTTTGATGTGCCGTCCAGGAAGAAGAACACATTTGCTAGACAAGTCATGTCATCCCATCTGTTGAATCTTGACACTCTGTCATATTCTTTAAGCCATTTGTTTGCGTCCTATCCCACGTCTCCTTTAAATACAGAAGGATTTCTGTATTGTGGCTGTGCTGGTGTCAGGATGACAGATTTAGTTTCCTGTTCCACAGGCATTTCCCGGGTGTTTCTGGGTGGTACGTGATAAAGTTCAAATTCTGGTTCAAGGCCTTTAAGGCGATTACTGCTTCGTAAATCGGTTTCCACCCTGAATGGAATCATACCCGGCGCCTCCACCAAAGAATGTCACGTAGATACATTAGTATAGATCTTAATGACACACACACAAGAAGTACATCTAAACCAATTTATGAACTGAACTCAGCACTGAGAATACAGTAACTGACAAATCTTCTGCTTTTATTCAAGCAAATCAAGGAATTAAGCATTTACATATACTATTAATCGCATTGTCTCTAGCGGGATTCGAACCCAGGTCGCTTAATCACGAGACCAGTGCCATGACCACTCGGCCATGGAGATTTTGCTGGCTTTCTTCAATGCGGCAATATATATATTATAGAGCTTCAAGTTTTTGCATTATTTTAGAATATATCACGGAATATTATTTCGAAACAGACGTTGCAAAGTTATTTCAAAATAGATTAGATGCTATCATTTGGGGATTTGTTAGAATTATAGTGCGTCATATTATTTTTATATAAGACAGATAAAATCATTTGGAAATTGATCGGGTTATATTATTTTAGAATACTCTCATATATCATAATATAAAATAGATTATCTTGTATTATTTGAAAATAACTGACATATGAGGTCAGGGACGTAATGGTATGTTGATAAAAGTGTGCAAAGAAATATGGATAGTCTGACTGCCAAACGTGGTGAATGGTGTCATGATATTTTAATAGCCATTCTTAAAAATGATATGCAATGGAAATTATAAAAGAAACTCTACCATGTACTAAATACATATTCATGCATGTTACATCTTTAGTTGAACGTTTGAAAAACTTTTCACTTCTTAAAATAAGAGTATCAAAAGGATGTTTATGTTTGATAAATAGTTGGAAAATGATGATATGCTTGTTTTATTAGAATAGTTTGGTGTTGCGATTTTATGTATGAAATTTATATAAGGTTTACATAAGGTGTATTTATATAAGCTACGGTTGTGTAAGAAATTTATGCAACTGTTATAAATGGAATTTACATGAAATTTATATAACTCAGGCCAGTAAGTTTTAGCAAATTATGTAAGTTCATGTACATCTTATTAAACAATGAATTAATTTAATTTTAAATACGCACTACAAATAAAATTTAATTCATTTTATAGACAAAATATTAATATGAAATTATATTGTATATTAAATAGTATATATTAATATGTTGGAGTTTCATTTTGAAATAGATTAATTTGTACCAATTTACTTTGAAAGGAAAATTACCTATAGCCCAGTATTATATGAATTTATGCATATTGAATCGGTATCTATTGGCAGATAAAATTCAGAAACAATTATCTCCATCAATATTGAAAGACCCTAACCGCATGCATTGAAACTACGGCAGGTTCCCTAGATTCCGGGATAGAATAGTGAAATTTTCTCTCATTTTCATTAGGTATCTCAAAATATGAGATTCAGAGTTTTTCTGAGAATTTATATAACATATCTGAGCATACATTTGCATAATAATCCCCAGCTAAGTGGTGCCTTTTTTGTATATCAATCTCTTAAGAACACAGATTGTTTTTGTGATCGTTGAGGAATGCCGGGGGAGGGGGGTGATAAGAAATTATTCTTGCCTTTGAAAACGTCCTGTTGTACCTGAATTTAGAAATGAAAGGGTTAAATATATTAACAATTTTATAATGCAAATAAAAATGTTTGCTTACATAATTAATTAATAAATTTTTCTTAATACAAAAATTCATTTTTTATCCATTCTTGTAATTTTGTAATGTGGTTTTGATGTAATTTTGTTAATGTGGTTTTGAAGAATAGAGGAAGGGTTCTGTCAAATTCCAATAAAAAGTTTTCAATTATTCCTTAGTCAAAAATTTAATTAAAATTTAGGCTAAATCTATACTTATAATAAAGCTCAATGTGTGTGTGTGCGTGTGTGTTGGCGCTCTACAGGCCAGACCATTCAACCTACAGCTACCAAATTTGGCACGTGTATACCTTGGAGGCCGGGAATGTGCACCTGGGGGTTATTTTTTCGAATTTTTAACTAGAATTTTATTTATTTAAGAATTAAGCGAAATTTTGACGTGCTTCTGCTATAACTTCCGAAAATATTACCGCACAAAAAAGATTTTTACATGAAGTTAAAGATCAAAAATTTATCATTTAAATGATACTAATGTTTTAATCTTAAATTTAAATTTCTATTTTTAATGAATTTTTAAATAAATATTTTAACTATGTTTTTCAATATTTTTTTTCGTAAAAAAATAAAAATTAAAATTAAGCACGTTTCGCATTCATGGGAAAAAATTAGCTTTTTTCAAAGTGTTGCCATCACATTGATTAAAGCTCCAATTAAAAATAAATTAAATCTTTTTGGAAATGAAATCTACAAAAATATAATTTTCGGCACGTGTTTGTAGGAAATGAAACAAATATGAAATATTTTTTTTTCTAAAAAATAAATTCAAGAAATATTATTTTATGATCTTTTACACTCTCTATATTATTAATCCAAAAAATCAGTTTTTTTTAAGGCAAATTTTGTTTAATATGAACAGAATATCCATTCAAATCAGGGCCAGACAGCTAATTTGGAAACCTTTAGTTAGACACAGATCTTCTAAAATGGTCTAAATGGAAAATGATTATATTTTATGTAACTTGATTCAATAAATGCTCTAATAAATAACGAATTTTTGATTTTACATAAGGCTTCTGCTGTGGAAATCACGATTAACAAAATGTTCTTGAAACACTAATATTTTAAATAAAAAGAGTTAATTTCCAATCAACTAAATCAATCACTTAAACTGACTGATTTATGAAAATTTAAATGTCACCATTCAATAAAAAAAAATAATTTTAGATTTTATATCGATCGTTTCAAAGAATATACACCAATCAGCACGCAGGTTTCTCAAGATTAATTTTCCTAAGATTATGAAAATTTTGAGTTTTTCTAAATGTTTAACATTTAAAACTTCATAAATAAGTCTTAGTTGATCGTGGAAAATAGAAACATTCATTCATTTATTTAAAATTCGGTGTGTCCAGAATATTTCTCAGAATATGATACCTTACTGCATTAAATTTAGACTTCATAATTTTTGAAATATATTTATAGGCCGGAACAAAATATTATTATTGATTTCATTTCAATCCTTTTGAAAGCAAAACTACAAAATGATTTTTATGCTGAATCTGAGAAATTTTTGTTGAATTATTCTTTGAGATATTACATAAATTATGAATAATATCTTGTAGTTCACATAAGACTTAAATACCGAGTGATTCTGTTTGCAATACTCATATTCAATAATAATAATAATAAATAAATAACAATAAAGATGATAAATAAAATAAAACGCTTGGTTTTATTAAAAAATATCTTTATATTAATTGCAATTTCATCATTTCCACTTTAAATTAAATTTGAAGTTTTACCCGAAATGACAACAAATTAGCAAAATATATATAGTAAATTGAACGAAACGATCTAAACAACAGTATACGTTTGGTATGACTATCACAATTTGAAGATTTAAAATGTTTTGTTTGAGAATTAATTAGAGACAAGTTACTTAAAATATTTATTTGAAAATTGTAGCGAGCGCTAATACTGGTGAACCGGCTGGTCGCCAAAGGCGGCTAGTATACAATAAATTTTGATGTTTTTCAGTTATATCTTCCTTAAATAATACCTTAAAAATGAGCTTTACATTATATGAAAACAAAAACAAAAAAAATACATTTTAACAACAGGAATTATATTTTTAATTATATATATTATATATTATTTCTAAAATATATTATCTAATTTTAATACTTCCTAAATTTAAATTTTTAATAAATTTCCAATTAATTTGATTATGAACCTATAAAATTGTGTTCAATGATGAAATTAAATTCATCTGATTTATTCATCAAAATATTCAATTCTGTCCTTTCATTTTTCTTGAATTAACACTTACAAATTTATTTAGACATTAATAACATTGGAAGTATTATTTCTACTTTCTTTCATTATTTTGTATTTGTGCCCTATTTAATTTGCACATGCAGTCATTTATAGTAAATCAATTAAATAAAATTCATATTTTTAATCTATCCAAATAAAAAAATGAAAGTATAAACACATGCATTCCATATTATTGTAGAACACACAGAAAATTTAATATTCAGAGAAAACAAACTGATTGACATTATCAGTCATTATAAAACAAATAAAAAATATCTCGAGGAAATCTCCATTTCAAATGCTATAAAAGCTGAGTTACGAATGAATTACCTTCGAAAATAATCACTCCTTAATTCTATCTAACTAGACAAGACTTTCTGTTCGAAAATAATCGCTCCTTAATTCTAGTGTTTCTCTATTATCTAATTAGACAAGACCTTCTATTTAAGGAATACATTGTCTTAACGGTTTATCTAACAATCCACTGAATATCTCAGACGTATGAATTATCAATAAGTTTTGTATAAATTATAAAGTAACTGAATGATTTAATTATAGCTTATTAGTTTCAGAAATAATGCCTCGATGCACATATGACATACGAAAACACAAATAAAGAAGTTAAAGAAAGACATACATATTATACTTTTATCCAAGAAAGCATTTAAATGTTTGAGTAGTCGAAGACAATCCAACAAAATTGCGATTATAATGGCGTAATAATCGTTTCATAAGCCACCATCAGTGTATTAACCTTTAAAATACACGCCATTATCAAAATTTTCCACCCTTAATCTAATTCATCCTTTGAGACGAAACACTCCACTGCAAAACCGAGATTTTCTCCTTATATCCGCAATTTTTCTGCACTGTTGAGCACAAGCACCCCCTCTCCTGTACGCGTGAGGATCCCTTTAATTACACTTAATTAAACGCAACCGGGCGCTAATTTTTATCAACATTCACCGCATATATAAGACCCGATAAATTAATCCACTGCCTGAGAATAATGAGGGGAAATTCCACAGCCTTTCCTTTAATAGAAAATTGTTAGTCCAAGACATCAGTACAAGCAGGAAAGCACCAAGGTACCAGGGGTTTAATTTCATGCTGAGATTGCCATCCTGTGAGAATAATTAATAGGATCCCAACGTCACCTCCACCTCCCTTTGGAGTGTTTGTGAATATATATAGGTGTCCCATTACATGGCCAGAATGGATCTCTCGGAATCAATACTTGCCAATGGGCCTTGATTGGTGTGCCATTGTGTAGAGAGCTTGTTGTTACCTAATAGATGAGAGTGATACTGTTTGTTTAATAAACATGAAGATTGTGTATTGATTAGATTTCAGTAGTATCTTTGTAAATGGTACAGTTAGTATAAATTTGAGACTATTCACTAAAAATGTGGTTTCTGATGGAAAGGTTGTTTTGCAGCGAATTAAGGTTAGTATCAAAGTATAGAAAGATGAATGGATCAAAGAATTGTTAAACCCTTAATTACTTTTTTTTCATAATATAACTATATGCTATCATACCAAAAGAATGACTTTAATGAACCATCAAATACCTGAGATGTTTCTGAACACAAAAATCAAACATTAGGTGTTATCTAATCTGCGATTTTTGTGTTGAATTATATCACCTTAGGTTCATTTAATTTTAGCTTATAAGTTTGAGGCACGTGACACCTATACCGGCAAAGTTATTAATGAGTTACTACAATTCAATCACGTTTATACGTATTACCTGGATTCAGAATCACCTAGGAAAGCCAAAAATTTAATTTATTTCCGATTTAAATGAGGTAATACTTTCACATAATTTTAGATTTTAATACTAAAAATTCAATAATTTGCTATAACAATACATCTGCGACATATCGTTATAGAGTAAGAGATTAACCGCTTAACTGTTTTGCCCGTATTCCATACGTGCATCGATTTATCGAATTTTGATAGTTGTAAGCAAAAAATAAACCATTCATAGCGATTATAATTCAATATTAAAATTACTTCGAATATATAGATAAGTCAAGTATTCAATGAATTTCCATTTGAATCAAAATGAGAAAATATTCCCAAATTAGAAGGTGTTATCTTATTAGACAGTAGAGAAAATAAAACCTTTAAGTGGTTAATATGGCTAAAAACCCCTAAAATAATAGGGATATTTGAATCGTCAACTTGTAGAGTTTTAGTAGGATACGACCGGCACATTGTTGTTTAAAATTTGAAAAAGGACAAAAATATTTTAATAAGTAAAATTTATAACGCATAAAAACTGTATGACTTGCAAATTTTTCCAAAATATAGTTGTTGCTTTTTTCCAATATATTTCCATAGGTTATTTACAGAAGTTTCAGATGCGAGTATGTGATAACACACGCGATTTAGAACATTAACTACAAACCGCACTAAGAAGTCATGCATATAATTCTTACATGTTTATTTAGATATTATGTAAAAAATGTCTGTAGTTATATATAATTTTTAATTTCTAAAAGTTAAGGAACTTTAAAATAAAATGCAATTTTTCTCTACTTTCCGTTTACGCAGTTCTTAAAATTTGTATTTCGTAATTAAAGTGCCTCTTCAAGTTACTTCTGCAAGTTAATAAAGAAAACGAACTTCACAAAAGAATCAAACATCATAAAATTCCATTTTACTCCTTCCAACCATTTATTAGTCTTATTTCTCCCCATCAGGTGCATGCGCAGTTTGGGTCGTATCTTTTGGCCGCTCTGCTGAAGTAGAAATCGTAGTCCTTTAACGAGATTTCTTGCAATTATCTTAAATTGCAAGGACTCTCGAACCCAGCAGCCTACCAAGAAGGTGGATTAACGTTTAAGGCCCTTAATTGCACAGAAGAACGTGACTTTTCCTTGGATTTTCCATGATTAGTTTAAAGTACACTTCTACTCTGGAAGAAGTTTCTAGAAAAGATGAACGCTTCCTTAATGTTTTTCTTCGTTCGCATATTTTCCCGCTGCTTTTTAATTTTTAGCTTTTGCGCCATAATTAAATATAGCCGAAAGGGGTTTTGTGTTGAGTTTCGAGGTTTGGGCTCAGAGTTTCGTTGAGGACTGGGAATTATTTGGACTACTTACAATTTGTTGAGTTAAGAGGTTTCGTTTATAATGCTGCAGAATTACATGCTTCGATAGTTTAATAATGAACATTCGATGTGAATTAATTATTCAGCATTATTAACTTTTGTTAAAAGGAGAGCAATTCTAAGCATCGGAGTTGTGAAAACTCACAACCAATAGAAAATTTTCACATTAAAATGTTCATTTTAATCTTTGAAGAAAGTGCCATTGGGAAATAAAGATTTAATTCTCTTTAAATTATGAAAAGAATTTACCTTATATATTAATTCAATAACATAATGATACTTAAATGACCTTGTTATGATGGAAATTTATTAACATAATTATCAAATTAATTATCTAATGGAGAGTACTTAAAGTTATTTTAACAATATCAAATGATCATTAAGTTCTAATAATTTTGTGCTATGTTTATTTACTATTGAATTTCAGTGAAATTGGATATTTATTTTTTTAAAGACTTACAGATATAATTCCAGGTCAAATTATTTTAGTAGGAAGAATTTCAGGATATTAAATCCTTTCATGTTGTAAATGCAATAAATTGGAGTAAATTGTTTATAATTTACTAGGCAGCTCACCATCATCGGTGACCAAATGGTTCACTAAAAATATTAATTATGTTTAATTTCCATAGGATTAATTTCCATTAAATATTTTATGCATCACTTGATACTTGCATATTAACCATATGTCATTCGCGAACTTAAATATTAACCCCATGAGTTGAGATAAACATCAATTACGTAAGAGCCTAATAGCATGCGATATTTTAGGATTACGAGATGGAATTCATTTGGAAAAGTATACATAACACTAGTGTTCATGAATTATTCAATAAGAGATCTTTAAGCATAAAATTGCAATTTTTAATAGATTACACTTCGTAGCACAGCCTTGCACTTACTTTATTTATAATGTGGATGAACCTTTTCAAATATAGTCAAATCAAATGACATCACAAAGTCGTTAAAAGTTTAGCTGTCCAATTCATCTATCTTTTAAATTTCTCAGTATCGTAATTTCACTTTAAATTTCGACATACAAAGTATACAGATATTTAAAAAAAAACTATTTTACTTTGCGTTAAACAATGAAAGAATTAACACGATTAAATATTTAATGAAAAAAGGAAAATGATTTGAATTTTGCCGAAACTAAATATTGTAGATAATATATATATATATAAATATAAATATATTGTAAATTTGGCAAAATTTTTCAAAAAAAAATCATTACAAATTTTTTTAAATTTTAAATCGACTAGAGAATCGTTTTTCTGTAACAGTATTTCGTGATGATATTGAGGATAAACTTCAGAATTTTGCTTAATTTTTTAAATAAATCAAAATTTTAATTTAAATTTTAAATATATATATATCTTATGGGCATATGTTCATTTTCTCCATTATGTTTGCATCAAAGTTTTAACACTCTAAATCAAATTGCTGATCTGTAAAGACTCAAATTCTCACTTTTTCATTTTTAGATTTAAAGAAGAGTATTCGTTCTGATATTTTAATACGAATCGATACTTTTATTGGATTTTGATTAATTACGCCACACATGCTCATCACAATAATAGAATAACTACTATTAATTTCCGAAGTCCCCAAAGTAATTAAAATATAAGCTAATAAAAAATCTTATACTATTTATTCTTTATTATTTTCAGCTGTACTTTCCGAAACTATTATCTCATTAAACTAAATTTCAACTATAATACCTAAAAAAAATAATAAACTTTTTGACGAAACAAATTTCGGCTCGATTTCTTTCTGTAAATTAATAAATTTGTTATATCTGATGTTGTACACGATTTGTAATGATATTTTATTATTATTAAGAAAGTTAAACTTATTTCTTTGCTGGAAATTCGGTTAATTCTTAGTACCAGAGAACTTTTATTCAGGTTAAGTTTTAAAAAAAATCATCAAAGAAAACAACAATTTGTACCAGTACCAGTGACAAAGTAAAAGAATTTTGTCTATAATTCCAATGACGGTTTAAAAGATGTAAGTAAAGTGAAGCAAAAATACGATAAACGTTTTAGGGTGTTTTAAGTGGAACGTTACATTTAGTAGTAGCGTATGGGTAGGATAATCTTCATATTTGGGAGTAAATTGGATTTGATATTAGAAGGTAGGATATTTGCTCTTGTTCAGTTAGCTTTATTTCTTTCTCTCTCTCTCTCTCTCTCTTTTCTTTTCGCCACAGAATATCCCCCGACTTGGAATCTCTAGAATTCCCTGTCAGTTGAATGGATGGATATTAGTGGAAATATTTATTAAGAAGGAAAAAAATGTGAAAGTTTGTATACAGTACACAAAATAACAACACAGCAACAATGAAGAAAGGAAATAATTGGTGAGTAATATGAGTTCAAGAATTTTGATGAAGTTAATATTTCTTGGAGAAAAATAAGGAAGGAGGAGATTGAGGAAGGAGACAAAAGTTTATACAGTGATTGTGGATTGCTTTAAAGTGATTTAAATTTATTCCAGTGTTTCATAATTCCATTCAATTTATTTCATAAAGTGCGATTTTACAAACTTTATAAAATTAAAATTAAAAGATTACTTTCTATAGGTATCTATTTCAAAGCAGTATTTTTCCCTTTCTATTTCGTAGTATATATATTTTATTTTGCACAGAAGTAATATGCAATAAGCATATTCCTTTGTTATAAAATAATAAGCTTATATTTCAAATAAATTTATTCCATATTAATAGCTTAATAAGAAATGCCAATATACCTTCTGAAGAAGATGATAGACAAAGGTGGATAATTGTACATAAAATATAAGGTTTATATTTTAATAACAAATTCACTCTTTGAAATAAAATGTGCTCTCTGTGATCACTGTTTATCTAAAAAGATCGTGTTTAAAATATGCAATTTCATTATTTGAATTAAGCTGCCGTTGACAGTTTTGTACACAGCAAAGAATGATAAATAACAACATGTGTACAATTTTCTGTTCCTGAATTTCAATAAACATTCAAGTAATTGAAAATATACTTGCTTTCATAATTTAAGATATTTCAAACCGAAAGCTGATTTACATATTTATTACTTACTACTTAAATTTTTTCTTAAAATTATATGGCTTCTTATGGAAAATCAAACATACGCAGCTTTTTTCTAGGAACCTATATTTAAATAGATTGCATGCCTTGTATTTGGCTAACTGATATTTTTGCATAGAGTGCATCCACTTTTTTTCTCACAAAATATGTATGAAATATATTTTAGAGAATGGAAATGTGCATTTCAAAGTAATTTTCTCGAAACTGGAATTAGAAATTAAATTTATTAAACATTGTGATATTTTTGCTTACCTGTTTTAAATTCCTGATATATCGTTGCACTAATTTAATTTTTATGCTATTTGAAAGCTCAAATCAATATGCTTTAAAAGACCCTAATGTAGCAGTTCTAAAAATTTTCCAAAACCTCTGGAGGTTGCAGTTTTTTCCAGATGTGTGTCATCAGTTAAAGATATGATTTATGTAATAGATTTTTGCTTTTTATTAGCTATAATTTGATAAATAATATTTATGCATAATCTCCATGCACACAATTGTATCACAAGAATAAACAGCAGTATTTTTAAACTGACTTTAAAAAAAATTCCCTTTTGCTTAGCTCTGTAATTAAAGAAATTCTTATAATGTATAACTATAATATACATTATATAATGCATTATATCATATATCTATGATATAATGCATATCTATGATCTACATTATAATCATAGTATATTTATGATATCTATTATCTATGTATAAATGTATATGTAAATAAAGACATTGTAAGAAATGCATATTTATGATATACAATTTTTACAATGTACCTATAAAAAGGTCAAAACTCTAACTTGGAAACAATTCCGTCCTAGGAAAAAAAAATTGTATCAACAAAATAAAAATAAGAGAAAATTAATTTCATCTAAGCATCTAAAATTCATAAAAACATTAAACAAAAATTTAATGATGATTGTACTGCTTTAATTTTTAAGGTACACGGTGTTTTTTTTAAACTGACGGTACTCAGAGACCTCTGTAGCTTGAATTATCAGTTGCAAAGCCACAAAATTTTGTACGGAGACTACGACATGGGAAAAAAGGAATCCGCGAAAAAAAAAATAGTTCCAAAAGTTGCCGATAGGGGAAAACGTGGTGTTTTACACTTTATGGCAGCTAAAATTTTGCATAAAACACGGGGAAAAATTGCAAAATGCAAAATCCCGATTACGTAGTCAATACTAACGCCAGTATTTTTAGTTATAAAAAAGAAGCGGAACATTGAAAATCATTTCAAGTATCAGTTGATTTGTAAAATGCGTCTCATTTTAGCGCATCATGCATTACTTGTGAAGCTCTTTAATCTTAATTAATCCAATTCAGCGGTCGCACTTCGCGAATTTAGAAGTCGAAACAATTTACGTAAAGGACATCTAAACCACAACAAAAGAAATTTCTGCAATTCCTTAAATAGCAAACATATAATGCAAGTCTGATTCATTTTATGTGGAATTATCGGTTCAAATCCTTTTTTTTTTCTGTTTTGCTCTCAATTATTTTAAATATTTTTTTGCATTTATTTTTCAGTTATTTTAAAATATTATACTTTAGGAAGAAATTAAATTCTTATCTGGAAACATGGTAAAATGCTTAAATACAATAAACGCTTTACATTGTTTAAAAAACGTATGGCTTGCTATTCCTTTAATGGCATGAAGTAATACGTACATAAAATTTCAAATTGAATAAAAATTTTAGTAAGAAATTAATATGAATAACTTATACATACTAGCTGTAAATTTAGCATTTCATTCTCTACCAACTCAGTTCAGTTTTCTAAAATACAATATTTGAAAAGATTTCACTGAGATTTCAAGAATAGAAAAGAATCTCATAAAATTCTTTAGTTAAATCCAATTGCATTCTAAGGTTAATTCAAATTCCTCTGAGTGAAAGTTTTAATTGAATCAAACAATGGCGGTCTCCTTTTATTTCACATTCTTACTAAAATAATAACGATACGATTTCTTCTTTCTCCAACCCTTATCTAAATGAGATTGCGGGAAAGATTTTTTTAATGAGATCTGAAAAAGTGAAGAACACTTTTTTTCACGGTAAGGTGACTGTGACAGTGAAGAAAAATTATTATAATGAGAACAATGGATCTTTAAGTTCTAGAATACAGTTAAAAGAATTTGTTTAATAAGAAAAGGGGTTTCTTCACTTCAAAGCTTAGAAGTAAGAAAAATATCTGCGATTATTTTACATTTCAAATTCTAGTGTTTACTGAAGTGTAAAAGGAATAAAATTTCTTCAAATTCTCAGTATTGTGAAATTACTATGAAGAAAATAATTATTGTCAGAACAAATTATATCTTATCTTAGAATAAATTAAAAATCATTTTGAGTAAGTTTCTTTGTCATTCGAAACAGAAATGAAGAACTATATCGAAACACATGTTATATTTTAAATTCTAATGCTTCTTAGACATACAACAATAAAAAATTTCTTTGTAAGAATTTATTTTGAAAAAAGCAATTCTGTAAGCCTATAATAATTTGTTTCTTGAATTTTATTTAATAAGAATAATATTTTTTGCCTTTCAAAACATAAAATTCAGAAATATACAAGGTATTCCGTAAAAAAAAAATGGAACAAGCATTTATTTCTTTAGCCTGTTGCAATGAGGCATATATTTCCAGTTGCAAAGTTTCATCAAATAAGATACCCAAATATATGAAAATACGAATATATGAAATCACGAAATATTATTAAAAGGAAAATAAAAACATATTTATTAACTTCTATTAGATTTTAATAGAAGATAAGACATTAATTGAAGTGTTTCACCAGATAAGACTAGATAAGACATTAATTGAAGTGTTTAAATATGTGAGCAAAATGAAAACTTTCAACTACCATACAAAGTTGAATTTGTTTAACAATATTTTCGTATATGTTATCAAATTCATCATTGTCAATGGAATGTCAACTGTCATTAATTTTGTCTGTCGACTGTTTATTAACATTTTACGCACAATGGAAGATAAAAGAATTTCAGCATGTCGATTTGATACCAAATTTGATCTGAATAGAGATTTGCTCTGATATTAAAGATCTGAATCAAAGTTTGGTCCAATCAACCAACCAAACAATTTCGAAAACGTTTATATGGCAAATTCAAATGACACGTTTTCGAAGTATACGAAATATATGAATGTGGGAATGTTCGCTTGCTTTTTGTTGTTCTTAAAAAGGAATACATGGGCATTATCAATATGAAATTTCAAGTTATCCATTCAGTTACACACACTATTGTTTTATACAGTTTCAAATATTAGACAATTATTATTTAAATTAAATAAAAAATCCAAAATTTTAAAGAATTAGAATAAATACGAATAAAAAAATATAAACATATTGTAAGGAAAACGAATTCAGAATCCTAAGAATGCATGTCCAAAGTATTTTTCTAAAATGTAAAAATATTTAAAAATATCCTCTGACGAATGAAAATTGGAGAAAATTCAATTATGACTCTAAATATTACAATATTTCTTTTCTGAGAGAAGCTTAGACTGAATCAAAATAATGGTCTTCATTCTCATCATTACAGTTTCTCCATTCTCATCATTTTTTTTCATCATTGGAGAAATAATCATGACTCAAATTCTTTGCTTTCTTTCTGCTATCTGAATGAGATGGTGGATTTTTTTTTAATGAATTCTGAAAAATTAAAAATTTTCACCTCACTATTGAATGTTAGCTTCAATGATGAAAAACTATAGAAAAGTGTATAAAAAATGAAATAATTGATAATTTAAAAAAGATTAGTTTTATCAAAAAAGTTTTTGTAGGAAATAAAATTCTATATTATCCTTTTTTAATGAATATTGCCATCTGAGACAATATTATACCGAAAACTCGTTAATATTTTATATGATTGATTTGTATTTTAAATCTAAGTTCCCACACTTAGCAATTTGTAATTAAATTTATTTTTGTATTTACATCGAGTAAAATGCTTGGAATTCAAAGATTAAAGAAGTTCGAATAAACAAATTTTAACCCAGCGCAATTAATTTCTATAACCCTTCAGTAATTGAAAACTTGGAGTTTGTTTCTAGCTACAAGATTATTCTGTTTTAAATTTATTAGTGTATTTATGGATGCAGAAATTAAAAATAATATTAATTTATGTATTAAATCCTTAATTTTAATTTTTGAGGGTTTTTTTTCCTTAAAATAACTGTATAAAACTTTTAAATTTATTTAAAGATATAAAATAGTGTTAAATGCAAATTACACAAATATAAAAATAAATGTAACTGCCAAAAATGGTTTAACTGTTTAAAACTCTTGAGAAATTAACAATATTGAATTGTTAACTTTGTCAAAAGTTTAAAAAAATAATATTTTTACCAAAAGTCAACTTTTTTACTTAGGCACTTGCTTTAACTAAGTAAACAGTTTGAAGTATTCAATTACTTATGAGGCACAAATAAATATATATTATTATCCTTACAGTTAAACCAAAAGAAACGGAAACGATTCATAAAATAAAGATTTCATTAAAATACCTAAATTAAAAAAATCAGATGACTTTACAATGTTTAAAAATAAGAAATAATTTGTGTTAATGATTCATTAAAGAATTGTTACATCAAAATGCACTTTAGAAAATGAAGGAGTAAAAGCCAGCTCATTTTGGTTTTTTTATCGAAACAATCTCTCAATTTTAAAGGAAATGATCGTACAACTCTCCACGATTCTGCATTTTTAGAATTTCACTTATTCATCTGTCATAAATTTCGCTCGATCGAAAACATCTCTGAATTAGATAAGAACAAACATAAATAAAAGAAAGGATAAAAAGAACCTCTACTTCCCTCCAGGCAGAGGAATGAAGATACCACAAACAAACAAAAACAGTCGGAAACCAAATCGCGGCCTCCCGCCAAAAACACAAGCTTTTTCATTTTGATCTGCAGAATTTCTAGACGATCGAGGCCCGATGGGAAAAAGAACGCAACAAAAGAGCCGGCATAAACATTTTAAGTGTTCCATCCTGAAATCTAGAAAATATATATATATATTTATATACTTTTGTTTTCCATTGTGTTCGAGATCTTTTTATCCTTACCTTTTCCCACGCGCGCCCAAAACACATTCCAACTGGAAGCCGCACTCAGAAATTGAATTTTACAGATGAAGGGAAACAGAGTTGTCCATCTGGGCCGTTCGTTTTACAGCCCCTCTGGAGGTGTCTGTGGAACAAAATAAACGGGAGGATAAATAAACAAAGAATGCATAAATACTTCGGACTCCTCTTCTGATTCTTGTTTCTTTTTTCTTTTTTTTAAAGAATTTTTTCTTGGAACTTGGGAATAGGAAAATACTATTTCTTCGTCCTGGTACTCTTTTTTTTACTGTGATTCATATGTGGTGAGTGAAATAAAATAAATATGATTTGAAATATATATTTTTCTTTATGATACTATTTACATTGGGAATCTTAATTAACTGATTAAATTATTTACATCGAAATATTTTATTTGTGGATTCCCCTAGATGATCTTTTTTATTCAGTTATAAGAGAAAGAAACAATCCATAAAGAAAATCATGTAAAATCCAACAAGCTCTGAATGGGGTTGGGATAGTCTGATTGGTAGGGCGCTGAATTTGCGTCTCTTGGGTTGAGAGCTCGAACCCCACCGACCTCGTGCGTGTGGTGCCTGGTGCACGTATAAATCCGTCGTGGTCACATAGGTCTCCATGTCGAGAGTAATACCAGTGGGGGTGCTTTATCAGGGGTGATCGTTATCTGATTCAGATCTGAATTACGATGTGTGGATGAGTAAGTGAAGTCCGTCCCGTAAAAAGAGTTGTGGCATGTGTGTAGCTAAGTCGTACTTTCGGCCCTAGACGGGGCTACTGAAAAACAAGAGACGTACCTTTGGCTTAAAATCACCGACTTCTAAAGTCATTGGACTTGTCTATTACAAGTGTCATTAGAAACAACAACAACAGTTCTGAATGAGCTTGTTAACTGTTTTTGAGGAGTATACTCATCATGGAAAAAGTACAACAATTTGCCTTATAACGATTTTTCGGGAGTAAAAAGTAGTGACAATTTGCTGTTTGAATTACGATTTTAGTAAAATCTCAAACATATTCATAAATTTCAAGTTGTTTAAAATATTTTGAGGCTAAGTCGAAATCAAAGGAACAAGTAAAGATTCTTAATAATCATTATAAAAAAAAACCCCGAATATAACATGAATTGTTTTTCTTAAATGTATCGCTGTGCTGTGTTAGTCATCCATTTTTCTATATTTCGTTTCTTTCATTTTCAAAAATTGTATATTTAAGTAAATAAGTAAATGTGATTATTAAAATAAAAATAATAAACTAGTATACTCATCATCACTAAATTTTTGCGATACCATCTAGTTACGCATTTTCTGAAGAGGCCGAAACAGTTAACTATTTAATAAACAAGAGAATTACAAGAGACAGTAAAAGAATTTTCATTTCCTACAATCACTTATGATATTTGCATGTATTTCCATATCTATTTCGATTATCAGGATTAATTTTTCGACGCCATACAAATATCTGACATTGAACTTTTACCAAAGGTATGGAAGGTTTAACAAGTATCTGACATCTTCACTCAAATCTCAGAAATCCCACCTATCTTATTATTCCTTTTAAAACTTTTGTAAAATAAATAAAAGATTAAAGGGACTCTTTAAAAAATGCATGCCAATAATTAGTTATTAGACTGTGATGAAAGCCATCAGTGTCCCTTTTCAATACATATCCCATGTCAATGGTTTCATCGGTTTTCTGAATCCTCTCTCCTGTGCTTTTAAGCAGTGTTGATGAATCAGAACATCATCTTGTAAACATGTCTCCCTCATTTTGATTTCTTAAATCGGGAGCCATTGAAGAGCGAATTATTCGAACCCATACAAGTATCTGACATTGATATTTTACCAAAGGAATGGACGTTTTAGCAAGTATCTGATATCTTCACTCATATCTCAGAAACCCTACCAGCTTCACTATCTCCATCGAAAAATTTGGATGATTTATGAAAGATTAATCGGACACTCCAAGAAAACATACTATGTCAAGAATTAGTCTTTAGATAGTGCTGAAAGTCATCAGTGGCCTTTTCCTTCCTTATCCAATTTCAACGGTTTCTTCAACTTTCCAAATCCTCTCTTCTGTGCTTAAAAGTTAATGATGAAGCATCAGAATATCATCTCGCAAGCATGCCCACTCAGTTTGTTTTCTCAAAGCAATATCGATTGAAGGCTGATTTATTTGACCCCATACAAATATTTAACTTTGACCAAAAATATGGATGCTTTAGTAAATATCTGACATCGTCACACAAATCTCAGAAACTCCACCAGCTTTATTATTTCCTTTCAAAATTTGGAGGATAAATAAAGGGATGCGTGTCTCTCTAAAAAATGTGTGCGAAGAATTAGTAATTAGGTAATACAGAGGGTCATCATTGTTCTTATTCTTCCCTTATCCAATCTCAATATTTTTATTGAGCTTTTACCAAAGATATGTAAGTTTTTGCAAGTATCTGATTTCTTCATTGTGTTTAAAAGCTCTGTTATGTTCAAAAGTGAGCATTGGTGCATAAAAATATCGATTTGTAAACAAACCTCTCTCATTTTGATTTTTAAAGCAGTAGTCATTGAAAACTCCCTTTGATTTCATGAATACCATGAGAGACTTGAGTAACTATTTCACTCCGTTGTTTGTGAATGCTCTTAGAAAATTTCAGTCTTAATTATTAATATTCTTTAAAAAAATCTTACCTAAGCTTACTCTAAACAATTTCTTTAAACTGCTTCTAGTAATTTTCAGTTGTGAAAGTGAAACTTTAAATTTACAAAAAATTCTCCACTTCATTTCATCCTTAAAATGTTGGCAATTATTGATTTTAGCTGCTCACTTTTGGTTTCACGAAATCCTAGAAATCATTACACGGAATTCATGTAATGTTTCAGACTTAATGAAAAGAAAATTGTGAAACATGTTTATAAATTTTGTTCAAGTAAATGCATCGAAATGTTCACAAGTTCACTGTTGTATATTCAGTTTTCAAGAGTATTACTAGCCAGCATCAGTTTTATCCTATTTTCATTACTTTAATGCCAATTTTTAGGAAATATGCAAATAGCTTAATTTTTTGAACAGCAATCCACAAAAGAATACATTCTGCATGTGCCTTTTTCCACACTAAAACACTTAATAAATAAAACATTTCAATCTCTACAGTAATGTTTAGGTACACTGATGTATATAGATGAGGATGTAGAAAATCATGCAATAGCTATTTGAACATTTAGGGAACGTGATGAATTTGAATAAATACCACCACGTAGCACAAATAAACCTCTTTTACTTGAAGGGCAGATTTATGAAAAATATCCTCATGAAGGTAAGTTATACTAAACATTGCCAGGAAGAAAGACCGCATAATGCTTTTTATGCAGAAACATATCCTCTTACATATCTACAGTTAACAAATTAACTGTGGTAACTGTTATTTGCGGACTGTTAACCAATATTCAGCTACTTAATTCTCAGCATCATAGCTAGAAATTTAAGCTTGCATATGTAAAAATAAATTAAAAAGGGATTTTTTAATACACACTTCGTCCTTTGTATTCCAAACCCGTTTTCATATAATCGTTTTCCCTGGTGATATTTTTAAGACGATGTAGAATGCAATTGAGACCGTAAAAACTAGATGCCATCTAAAAATCGAAACTTAATTTAAATATCAAGCAAATCAATTAAGGTATTTCAATTAATTAAATATTTATTTCAACTTTCCGGGAACAATTTTATTACAAATTTTTTCGAATAATGCAAAAATACAAATACAAATTTTCAGGTAATTTAATTTATATATAGAGGATTAAATGAAGCCGTAGCGTATATCGGAATATAAAAAAAACATTACTTAATTTAAACATTTATAAAACATGATTAATTGTCAGAATATTGAATGAAATAGTATGTATACACATAAAATTCAGACTTCAAAAGGGATTTTTAAAAATAGTGAATTTTAAAGACTTATCTACTTTTGTTAAATTTTTAATTGTTAAGCCTTTTTGATATGTTCTTACATTTGCATAAAATATATTTTCCCCCAATTACTTATCAACAAAATGAAAGAAAACGAAAGCAAAAATAATAAATTGAATTTATAGTACATTTTTAGTATTTGAACACATTTCATACTAATATGACAATCATGTCTACGAAGCGAAACAAAGTAGATCACAGAATAGGACCTCAAAATATTTTTCTTTAAACTGATTCGTTTCCCTCACTGGCAAAAAAAATGCAACACAATTGTTCACAACTTTCTACAATAGAATTTTCTAAAGGCAAAAGGATGTCTGTCTCTCCGTTAAAACCCAGTATTCCTCACGTATGGAATGGCTAAAAGAATTCAAAGTTCGGAACACTTGAATCTGTATGACAGCAGGAAAAGAATGAATCCTTTACCTCAAATCCACACGAAATGACGTTGCGTGGATTCGGTAACTGGTTGTTTCTTGCAAATGGAACTGTGCCAGTCTGTTTTGTGGTGACTGGATAGTGAAGCAATTGGTCTGACTTCTAGTGAATTGATTTAGATAGATAAACTATACTAGGAATGAAATATTTTATTTCAGAAAAGTATAGATTAAAAGACATAAATACGATA
>JAPMOR010001988.1:68223-104576 GCA_026543865.1 Argiope aurantia
GATGTTTTGGAAGTTTGTTAAGCAAATATATGCTGTTTGTCAGGAAACTAAGTCCACGTTATAAAAGGAAGAATTTATCAAAAGAAACAAATACTAATCAACATACGTGATATTTATGAGCGGGTGATTATATTTTATTTTAAGTTTAGAGTTTTAATTTGCCGCGTTAACTATTAAGAATTGAAGTAGAGAGCCGATGTTGAAATAAATATTGATTTTCTGCTTTAATTATATATATATATATATATATATTGGATATGCAAAAGTCTTTATAACTACACAATTTTAGTAAAAAGTGTATGCATATCTGTGTAAATATGTGTGTTTGCGGTACAGACAAATCTAAAGCACTTAAATTATGAAATTCGATATATTGATATTTACAATGATGCCTTAATGCACTTTGAAGACTGAATTTCAAATCTGAATTTTTCTTTATAATTCAAATTTTAATGTAATGTGCAAATTTAACACATTTATTTTATATCATGCATTGTTTTAGGTGAGTTTTCTCACATATTTACGTATAGTATTGCTTTTACTGTAGGAAATAATCAACCACCAAAAAATAAAATTAAAAAAACAATTGGAATTCCAAAGAATACTTTTGCAGCTACTTTGTAATTATTTTTCTAAATTTGAGTACTTATTTTTAAAAAAATCATGTTTACGGGAAATTTTTAGAAATAAACCTAATTTTTTTCCCATTTGGCATACTGATTCCTTTATCATTTCCAAACGTATTAAAATCATTTCTTGACTATTTCTCTGTAATTTAAGAAAAAATTGTTGAAATACAACTTTTAGTTGAATTTCAGTTAATTATTTTCCAATTATATCAAAGAATTTCTAAGTAAATCTGCAGAAACATGGGACACAATAACGCCAAACGAAATAAAACTTGCTCAGTTGTCACTATTTCGTGAATATTCAATTTTTTCATTAAGGATGACATCTGATGAATAATTAGGTGATTATTTATATCACTGTCACCATCCTAAATGTCTCAGAATTCTTGCATGAAACAATTTCATGAGATTTATTGATTAAAAAATCACTTAGAAACATTTTATATTGTTTTGTTAGAAATACAGGTGAACAATACTTTTCTGTTTTGATAATGGAATATATTTGTGGCTCCCGGGTATACATAGCGATTTTCAGATTATGCTAAGATCGTCAATCTCTATTATAGATAAAATGCGAAAATATTGCCAAAATATTTGCATTTCTAGGTGAGTTTTAGATTACACCAAAATAATCAAACTGCATTATACGGTTCTCAGTGCTTTTGTTTTCTTTTTGCATGATTTATCGTGGAGTCCAAAAATATTAAAAAATATCTGTCTTAAACCATTCATCGTAAGAAAGGCGAACTTTCCGAAATTAAATACCAAAGATTCACTAAATGTATCAAACACAAATCTTCTTGCTTTATTGCATGAGCGAGATGTTAGTTTAATCTCCAAAATGCCAAGAAAAGTAAAGCTAAACGAATTATAAAAAGAGCTTGAAAGCTTTTTCTTATAAGCTTTAACTTTGGCCAAATAATGTTACAATTGGAAAAAGCGAAACAGCTATGATGTTGCTGCAGATAGACACCCATCAAGTTTTAAGGTAAATCCAACTATAGGGTGATTGTTCATCCGTCTGCGATTTAAGAAACATGCAAAAGCGTTTATTCAAAACGCAATGATTTAGAGAAATCAAATTTGGTATGGGATTTCGTAACTTCAAATGCAGTTCAGTGTCCAAATTTTATTTCAATGGATTGAGCAAAACGGGTTTAAAATAGAAATTCCATTTTTCTACACTATTAACGCATGCCAGAGATTAATCATAAAATAACTCGCCAAGGATGACATGATAGATATATTAAAAATGCTAAATCCATGCCAAAAGTTAATATTTCATAACTATTATATGCCAGGATCATGCAAGGCATTCTGTATTTTAGGGAAAGGAAAGAAAGAAACTTTTGTGTACAGCAAAGAAAAATAAAGATTTCAAAAAAGATCTATAGATTCCAATAAGGACTTTAGAAATTGTTTAGAACATTTTTATGTTTAAAAATAACAGCACTTTAATTCTAAAGAGACCCATTTATTATAAAATTTTATTCATTTACCATTATAAATTCCATTGTGAAAGAAATAATATGTTTAGGATTAAATAATATTCTTATGTAAAAAAAGAATTCTCCTATTATTGATCGATGACAAGAGAAAGCAATTTTCTTACTGTTAAAAATATAGTTGAAGAAGTATCAAAGCCTGTTTTTTCTGATCACGTATGGTTGAAGTAAAAAAAAAAATGCATTTTACTACTCCCAAAACTAAAGCAAACCTCATACAAACGAAGCAAAAAATGCATCCAAGTGTTTATGCATTCTCTGTTTATTTTTCCAATTGTTTATTTTATACCTTAGATGCTTTCAAAAGAGTTTCAAAGCGTACGACTAGGATGGATACCTGTCATTCTCTTCATCCGGAAAATTCAATTTCTGAGAGCGACTTCCAGGTGAATTACGCTTCAGGCACTTGCGAAGAAGTAAAATACAATGAAAATGTTTTTTTCTCTTTTGATAGCAGAAATAAAAAATAAATAAAAAATAAATGTTTATAAATTTTCTTTTATTGGTAGTGTTTTTTCTTTGGGAATCTTTTTTTATAAGCTATGCCTACAATAATAAAAAAATGATTCGATTTTTTGAGAGAAACATTGGTTTGTTCTCAGAATCCTTTTGTTTGGTCGTGGTATCCTCATTTATATACTTAAGTATATAAATCTGTGAAATAATGTTTGGATTCTTTTAGATTTTACCAAATGATGTTTTTGATTATTCAGAATTTCCAATCGAATTTTAAAAGTTTAAAACGCTTTATTAATGCACTTTTAAAATATGATTCTGTACAAAAAAAGGAAAAAGGAAAACTGATTTTGTATTGTTTTTCGGTTTTTTTCTGTTTCACTTTTAATAATGCATTCTAAGATTGGATAAACGTTCATGCATTTTAGAGGAAATGATGCAAAGACTAAGTAGAAAAGAATCATTCGTATTTAGTTCTGTGCGTTTGAATGAAAGATCCTGTGATTAAATAATATTGAAAGTATCAGTGTTATTTAATGTATTTTTACTTTGTTTGTTATTTTGTATTATTTATATTTGGCATATATAATTAATAACATGGATACTGAAGTCAGCTAGAAAACAGCCATCCCTAAACGTGAATAAAAATATTTTTTCGTAGGTGGTTTGACCTTCCATTAGCAGTTGAATTATATGATCACATAACTCTTCCTGTACACTCTAGAAGAGTACCTGTAGACTTCCACGCAGTCGTGGTTTCCATAGAGAGACCAAAGCTAATGAACTGAAAGTCAAAGAAATTGTCACTGATTTAATACCTCAATCGCACTGCAAGAAAAGAATATAGAAAAATATTAATTAAAAAGTGTTACACATAAACTTCATTTTTCAATTCAGATGCTTATTATCATGTGAAAACATGATGTTGATTTGGTTTGAGGATTTTGAAACCACGAAATATACGGGTTGAAAATTGGCGATTTATCGCTTTTGAGGCATCATCTGTTCACTTTTAGTGTTATTAGAAAATGATAAAGAAAGTGGTTTCATTTGTCGACTTATCACCAACAAAAAGTTACAACTTGCCGAGAATGTCTGCCATATTCCCTATTCTCTTGACTGGCCAATAAAGTGCAAGGTTGTAAGAAGTTATCGCCAGAAGAAGCACAGAGATGAAAATAGGAATGAACGTGAAAGAGCAAGAGGAGCTATCGAAAGTTTATATTTGCGATAGCAGACTTCAATTTTTTTAATCATTGTTTGACACAGCTAACAATTTCTCCCAGAAAAATAACCAATTTCATATTTTAAAAATATACTTTACTTAATTTTCATATCTTACGGTTTCTTAAACTTTCTCCCTTGGAAAACACTTTTAGATTTTTTTTTCCCTATTTTGAGGAGAAAAATATTTGTATCGACATATACACGCATTTTAAGTGAAAAATACAGTATGGATCTCTTTGGGATACTCATATTCTATTGAACCTTCGCGAAGAGCACGAAATAACAAATAATTCGAGAACTGATAATTGAATAAAAAGAATTAAATACAAAACTGAATCCATAATAATTTTTTAATTGCAAGACTTGCACTAATAATTTTTGTCTACAAAGGAATGATATGTAAGTAAATTTTTTAAGAACATTTAAAAAATACATCAAATCTCATTTTTTTCACTTACCGAAGGAAATGTAATAAAATAATCGCTACAGAAAGAAAAAAAATATTTCACCATTCTAAAGACTTCAGAAACATTCTTCCAAAAACATCCAAAAGAAACAGAAGCCTTGTCCGAAGTGTTAGTATCATGTATGCTTTGTATTTTGCTTTTTCTTCTTCTACACTTCAGATTTCCAAAGTATTCAGAAAAAAAAAACTTTCATACTGATATATGTATCTTCCTACATCAGTAAAATTTGGTTCCTATTGTAATTTCTAGTTGGAATATTTTAATTTGTATCCGTGGATTTAATTTGCATGAAAGGAAGTACAGCATAATGAAAAATAGAGGTTCTTCAGATTGCACGAACATTTTTAATGTTTATGTCCTCTCTTCAATTTCATTCGTTTTGCGCCGGGACCTGAGGATCTAGAAAAGTCAAAAAAAGATTGCAATTTCGGTAAGAATTTCCAATTTCGTTCAGATATTTGTACGTGGTATTTCTATGCTGTTATTTGAAAACCCACTGGAATGAAGTGTTTGCAGATTTTATTTCGTGCTTATTATATGCTCATTAATTTAAAATAGTGTTTTTAATGGAAGAAAGAAATTTCCTATGGAAAACTTCAATCTTCCGATCAAAAATGAGCATGTAAGTATTTTAGAAACAAGACTATTTTCTTGCAAAAATGATATATATATTTTTTTATTTCTACACATCATTGAATAAATAATCTTGAACACTATTGCCTATATCAAAACGCAAAATATGAATAAAATAAATTATGCTTGTCCAAAGAAGTCTGATGTAGTTTCTTTATATGGAAAATAAGTGCTACTGGCTGGTTGATAAATGAGCAAATATTTTCTACCATGTTATAAGCATAAAACCCACACAAGATGAAAAATGTTGCAAAACTAAAGAGTAGAAAGAATATTTTTTCCATTTGCAGAATGTCGAGGCTTTATCTTTTGATGTTATACATAATTAAATCAAAGATCCCTTTTTAAAAGAGTTATCTATGGAAAAACTGACAGTAAATAAAGAGTAGACCTTTAATCAGAGATGCCATTAATAAATCAGTAATTGCCAAAAATGGTAATTCTGCAGTTGTTAAAAGGATTTAAAAAATCTTGAACAATTATTTACTTGATATTATTACTCTTCCCAACTAATTATAACTACTGCTAAGGGAAATTGTTATATACTAAGTCACATACTTATTGGCTGGATAATGTAATGGATCATGTATGCACTTGGATATTAATTTCATCTTCATAAAATAATTACATTTATTGCCATTGCACAGTATATGGTAATGTGATATGGAAAAAAAGAGGAATTAATCAAATAGTCTGTTCACTCATTCTACTGAATTATTATAGAACAATTGTGGCATGCTTATTGAAAGAAGCTTGTGAGACAAAACTCACTTCAGATTGGGAAGAAAAATCTTAAGCAAGAATTTACCTAAATCTCTACAGCATAATACTAATAAACCTATACACACCAATACTGCGACTGCAATATAAGAGGACGTACACACGTATAAGAGGAAGTACACAAACATTTTAAAATCTTAAAAAGAAACGGTCATGAACTTTTTGTGATCATTTTTCTCGTATTCCCAAAATCAAAAACCGTTAACTTTCCTTTTCCTATATATTGTATTCCTTTATATTTCTACGTATTTTACATTTATGTAATTCAGTGTTTCGGTTTTTCACATTTATATATTTTTACTGACATAAAACAGCCATCAATTTTAAAAAATGACACTACAATTTAATATGTACGCCCCAATGAATTTTTGCATCAGTTTCGCATTTCTGAAATGTTTTAAAAACATATTATTTCTTCGAATTAACGGCTTGGCAGTTGGCCTTTTTATTTAAACAATTAAACTTTGAAAGTTTTAAAGAATTAGATATTTTTGCTGCAAAAGTAAAATTAAAATAACAGATAATCTAGATATATATGGACAAATGTATGAATAAAGATTATTTAATACTGTACTAATATGGATTTTGTGGATTTTGATTGCATTTTATTATAATTAATTTATTTATTTGATAATATTTCTTTATTTGATGAGAAAAAAGTTTGTTCCCACATTTAATAAAATGTTTTTTACGGCCTTAAATATTAATTGTCTAGCAAAATTAATTCATATAAAATTTTCTATTCTACTATTTCTTAAAAGGACTTAAAAAAAATTTTTTTTTAAGAAATGGCATATGAAACAAGCGATGATGCATAACCATGAAAAATAAAAAAAAAGATTTCAATTGTAATTAGAATATTTTATAATTCAAAAAGTATTATTTTGCTTGAAGGATATTCAATATATATATCCTTTAGTTTAAAAGATTTCGAAACCAAATTCTTAGAAAAATAAATAATAAAATTTTCTGAAGTAAATATGAGTTATTGAATATATATAAAATTGTACTAATTCTGCTGAATCAAATATTTTTTTTTTACTTTCAATGCAATCCATAGAAATTCCAAACACGAAAAGTATCGTCTATTGAATTTTTATAAAATATTTCCAAACAATAAAATTCTTTTTCTTTCCTGAAATGTCCAGAAGTCTTTTTCAAGGGTTCTGAAATTTCCGAGACAATTCAGTTGTTATATACAATGGCAGTTATTTATGACAAAAATGTAATCAAAAGTTTAATAATCCTGTCCCAATCTCTCTCCCAATTATCCGTCATTTTATTGGCTCCTCGAGAAAAACAAACATTTTCCTCAGTATTTGCATATTTTTATCATATGAATAATTAGTATTTCATTTTCAGAAATAAGGGAAATATGTATAACTTAATTCCAATTTACAACAATCCTTTTTAAGCATTCTTTACATAAAACATATTATGAAATAAAATATGTAAATTTTTATGCATAAAAGGATTTAAATTTGAAAAATTAAATATTTTCAAATACAGGTTTTATTTGAAAATTTATTACATAATTATTTTTTTTGGGAAAAAATATATTTTTTAAAAAACGTGAAACACCTTTATAAGCTGTTTATTGATTTAATCCAATCCTTTCATACAACCCATGGACAAACATTAATAAATAAATAATGAATTTGGGAAATTCCTCAATTTCTTTTTCTTTGACAAAAGAGAAACTGTTTTCTCCAAAACACCAATAAACAAGTACTTGTAGATTAAGGAATTTTATTAGTTAAGATTATTTAAATTGTAAAATATATAAAGAATTCAAAATAAATATTTTGTATTATTCAAAATACGAGCAGATGAATATTAAGTCCGTTTTATATTACTACACTTACCAAAAACATCGATAGGGAAAACAAAAAGGGTCATAAGAGCTCTATGACATTTTATTGCTCTCCAAATATAAGAAAAATGCCTTTTTGAATCACATGAAGAAGCATTAAAACTAGAAAAGACTCCCAAGATATTTATGTATTATTTGCTTATTCTCCGATCGTTTATCTTGTATTTCGGATACTCCCAGACAGTTTGTTAAACGTAAACACTATAAAGACTCCTTTTGTTTTTGTCTATAAAATTCAATTTGGAAGGGCGGTTTTCAGTTGGAATGTTTTATGCATACTTATGGCGAAAGGCATAGGTAAGAAAATATAACATAATGGAAAACAGAGGTTTTCTTAGGTTGCAAGACCGAACGTCTTTTGAACGTTTATGACCCTTCTATTTTTATGTTTACTTTTCTGACGAGAATAAATGGTCTGAAAATTCTTCGTTAAAGATAGATCGGTTTTACATTTGGCGGAAATTCTGAAATTTAGCTTTTTTTATTACTTTTTTGGTTTATGATATATCCAATTCAATCTTTAAACATTTTAATATGAAGGGTTGTTTTTGGATTTCCCATTGTGTTTTTGAGTTCATAGTTAATCTAAAGGCTCTTGGATACAAAATAATTACAATAAAAGTTTAACTTTCTGATTGCAAACTATACAAAGTATAAAGACTTCGATTGTTTTTCATTGAAAACGAGTCATTACACTCCCAGAAAAATATTACAGAAAAATTAGTTTAGATTTAATTTTTTTTTTTTTCGTTTTCTAAGTGGTATTTTGATATAATTTCATTTGCGTTTTAACCAACGTTTGCGTTCCGCAACCAAAGTTTATTAAATTTATGAAATTCATTTATTAGTTCTATAAATGCTATAAAACAATTTCATCTTATAAGTAAGGGTGTTTCATTATTCCTATATTTAAAGCTATAGTTTCAAACTTTTCTTTTTGCAATATATCAATATACATTGAAATTAAATTTCTTCAAGCTATAGATACAGTTTTATATCATAGGAACTTAAATTGTTTTAGTACTTTTAACTTTATTAAGCTTTTGATTTGGAAGCAAACTGAGGTAAAAATAATTTACACAGTACAATTAAAAAAATAAACTTGAATTCTTCATTTTTAAAATTTTAAAAAAATATGTGAGCTTATAAAATGTTTTCATGTGAGTTTGTATAAATTTTATAAGATAATATTATCTGTTAATTAAAGCTTTTGCGTTTATTTGAAGACAGGTGTTAAAACCTTTCTTTTTGAAATATATCAATATACATTGAAATTGAATTTCAATATACATTTGGCACATTTTTGAATCATAGAAACGTGAATCATTTTAATAGTTTAACTTTTTTAAGCTTTTAATGTGGAAACAAATTGAGGAAAATTATCTACACCAAGTAAATTGTTTTTAATTTAAGAAATGATTATTTTTCCATTTTTAGAATAAATTTTTTATGTCAATTTAGAATATTTCCAGTTTTTGTGGAGGTTTTATAGAGAGTTAAAAAACTGATAAAATGTTTTTCTTAATTCCAAAATTTTTATTAATTTTTGTAGGTTTTAGAAGAACACGTGAATTTATTAACTTAATGGAACATTAAAATAAATTTAAATTATAGAAATAGATTGCGTTTGTTTATAGCTTAAAAAGAAAATTTTAATATCATGTATCTATTATTTTAAACTATATTTCTACATGTCTAGACAAACATTTTTTTTTTTAAATTATATGTTTTGTGTACATAAATAGTTAAATAGGACATAAGTGATTATAAATAAATAGTTAATCTTGTCTGCAAATGTATTTATTCTCATTATTTTCTATTAATATTCTGAAAGTTTTCTTCAATATTTTTAAATCGAAAAGACTTGTTTAATCCCTTGTAGCTCCATTTTATTTCTAAATACGTGTATTATATTCAAACTTATGTAGTAAAATTTTCTAAAAAAATCAACTTTTCATGAAATAAAACCATAAACAAATTATCACATTTGCATAGTACGAAATACTTTTAAGAAAATTTTGCTTCATTTATTCCACGCAATTTCCAGTGTATTGAAAAAAAAAACCAGAGAAAGCCGGATGTTGCGAAATCTTTCACCATACCCGAGACGCCATAAAACTTCTTCCAAAACACACATACGAAGTAAAAGAAGGGTTCAAAATATTTATGCATTCTTTGTTTATTTATCCCATTATTTATTTTGCACCACAGACACTTCCAGCGTGGGCGTAGAACGGAAGACCCAGATGGACAACTCTCTATACTTTCATCTGAAAAATTCAATTTCTGAAAGCGGCTTCCAGTTGGAATGTTTTTCATGTGATTCTGGGAAAAAGTACAGGTAAAGAAAAATACATAGAAATAGAAATAAAAACATAGGATTTTGGGATTGCAAGATGGAAATATTTTAAATGTTGAGGATTGTAGTACTGTTGCCATCTTTTTCTTCCAAAGACACTCAATGAACTGGAAGTTCTGCGGATAAAAATGAAGATGGCTGCATTTTTGGCAGGAATCAGAGTTTTGTTTCTTGGCTGTTTTTGTTTGAGGTATCTTGATGTCTCTGTTTGCATGTTTAAAGAGGAAGTGACAAATTCTTTTATTCTCTTCAAGTGTTGAATGTACTTTTATTTAAATTTGAAAAGAATTTGGTAAAATGAATATTCTGGGAAAGAGATAGCTGAAGTGTGAAGAATATAAAAGTCAAGATGTTTAAATTTGTTCTTTCAAAAATGAAATGTTATTCGTATAAATAAGCGTGGTATAACATTTAATTCGTTTTTCTGGGATTGACATTTTATACATGGTTGTGAAATTACAATTATTAAAAATGCTTTTTTTTCCATACCTTTCGAGGTTTATTTTTCTTGTTTAACATTATATTTGAAAGATAAAGATCGAAAATAATAGTTATATTTTTTAGAATCGTTGTTTGATTACGTGATTTTAAAAGTGGATGAGAAATTATAGAAGTTTTAATTAAGATCTTTCTCTTACTATTTTTCAATTCCTACTATTAGTTCACACTCTCCCTATATATATATTTATATATCTTGTTCAAATTTTCAATCTTTAATAAATACTATTTATTCATCCACTCAAATTCAAATACATTTTATAAACTTGTAGTGGATAACATTTGATGTTAATACAGTTTTTTCAAATATTAATTCATTAATTATTAAATTTAATTCATTTTTAATTCTTTAAATAGAGTTTTAGCAGTATGTAATGAAAATTGAAATCAACAGACAGTAGCTCAATCGGTAAAATGCAAGGATTCCGGTATTTTTCAAGTGAAGGTGAAGAATACGAGTTCAATTCTTTCAAAAGTAGGAATTGACTTAGTTTTTTTTATATTACTTGTTCTATAGCACATCCACCTGCCTTGACAAAAATGATGACAATTAAAAAATTAAGTAATGAAATAATGATATTTTATTATCTTGATAGTTTTCATCCTGATTTTAAGCGGGAAGTTCCATGAATTGTATAAAGTTATAGTGGATTAAGAAAATACTTTTTTTTTATTTATAAGAGAATAACAATATTGAAAAAATAATGTTATTTGATAAAATTTTGAACAATAAAGAAAATGACATGAATTTGTTAGTATTGGTAACTTTCAATAATTTGGCTTTATTCAGATTCATTTAATTATTAATCATAATAATTGAAAAATTAGCTACTTATCCACTGCAAGTATTTCAAAAGAAAGTATTTGATTTTTCCAGAAAACCATGAAAAATTCCAAAATTCAAATAAATAAACATTCTTAAATCAACATCTTTTTTTATTTTACGCTCAAAATATTTTATGTATTTTTAAAATTTCCATCTTCTGATACTAAATTTATCATATTGTTCTCTCCTCCTTCATGTCTATTCCCCAAACACTTTAAAATCAAACATCATCAAACATTTTTAATTTAATGAACTCAATTAAGGATTTGCGACAACCTTGCTTAAACTCTGTTTACAAACGACTTTCGATACTCCAAAATCCGTTGGAGTTCTCAGATGAAAATTTGTTTGAGCAATTAAGTTTATTAAGCGTTTATTTTTGGCAACGGTGATAAAGAAAGTTTCGAGGGAGCAAGGCCATTAAAGAAGACGAAGAACTGTTTACGTCTAACAATTTGCCAGCTTGATCAGTTCGAGGTCATGTTGGAAGTAAGAAGTTCTAAAACTACGCAAATGAAACAAAGTAGAACAGGAATTTATGAAAGTAATTTGCGCCAAGATGGAAAATTATGTTACAGAGTTGCAAGAGTTAAAATTGGGTTGTCTGCATTCATACGATCTTCACGCGTGAGGTTATTGCTTTGAAATACAAATGCTTCTTTAATCATCTTACTGAATTCTTTTAGAATTTCAGTAAGAGTGAGTATTAGTCATATTTTTTTCGTATACGAAGAATTGAAAATGTATTGTAATTGTAAAAATTTCGAATACAAGATCATGACAAATTACTCGTTACGATCTCCATGAGTCAGAAAAGCATAATTTTGTAATGATCCGTTTGTCTTAAATTTAATTTTCAGATTTTGCGTTTGAAACTCACAATATATCATTTTAAAATTATTCTAAATAATGAGAAGTTCCTCGATATAAACATTTGAACAAAAGAAATACAAAACTAAAAAGAAATACAAAAAAATGGACTATTACAATATATACAAATATAATAAATATATATATATATATATATCAATGCTTTCCTTCATTTAAGTTTTTATTACAATCCTGAATACAATAACATTACTCTGAGAAAAATTAATCATTTTTTCCCAAAGATGTTAACTTTTGTTGTCCCTAATTAGTGTATTAAAATATTTAAACAAATTTTGTCATTTAATACATTTTAGAATATCGTTGTTTCCTTTTATCAACATCATTTTATATTCCGAAAGATATTCTAATATTACAAGGGAAAACAATAAAAAGGACGCACACAAAGAAATAAGAACACTTCTCTGCAGTGCACATTAGTTATTTCTGAAACGTAATTGCTATCCAACCCTTATGGTGTATTAGATTCCCAAACGATTAGATCAGTCGTAGAAACCATCTGAATGATGAATCTGTGGAACTGAGAAGGATTACTGTAAGATATCTCAGATGTCCCCGAAAAAATAGACGATAGAATAAAAGAAAAAAAAAAGAGAACACAAGAAGGACATAAATTCATGTCAAAGATTGGACAAATAGAAACTAACAATATTCTTTATAATTCCGAAGAATGAAATCTTTTGGGGATATTCTTGAAAATAAAGACAAATAACCAAGACGGTGTGTAATTTTGTACATTTTTGAGGGGGGGGGATGAAATAAAGAGCGATTTGTAAGAATTCTGAAAAATGTAATCCTTTCGGTACATAGCTTAAATTTTTAATCATCAAATATTGATTCCGCATTCTTTTATTATGTGTAGGATTATGTGTAGGTGACATTAAATAAAAATTAAAAACAAATTATTTAATTTTTAAAAAAATTCTATATTGTTTAATTAATAAGTGATAAAAATGTTAATAATAACATATTTTCTTCACAATTTTGAAGAAAGTGATTATTTTTTCACACCAAATCTGTAGTATTTCTACAATTATTATAATATAAGGTTAAATTATCTAAACATTAGCATGACGGTTCATATTTCACATAAATTGCAGACTGTGAAAGAAGACTAGTCAACATAATTGGATTGATACGATTCTTATATTTATATAAAAGTATTATTATTTATTACCGAAAATATCTATAATTCATACAAGGTTAATACTGTGAAAACGTGTAGCAAGCTCAATAGCATTTAAAGATATTTATTTTCAAAAATGTGATTACACAATAGAAAAGCACAAGTGAAGCGTACACAACAGAAAACAGCAGCATATAAGCAATAAGTTGGTAATAAACAACCGTTACCACACAAAACATTCAATGAACCCTTCAGGATGACAACACTTCGAGCAAAGCTTCGGGAGCAACTGAACTGCTAATCTCCTGCCTCGATTCTTCTATTATACAGACTATCTTCAGCTTTGTCGGTCTTATCGATTTTTTGTAGACTCTGTGAAAAGTTAAAGAAGATTCTGGAAGAGTATTGTATTTTCACCATAAATCAAAACAATGCCAAATTATAGTAGATTCTGGTACTCCAATTCTTGTTGCCCAATTCGTTGACAAGTTTCTCGTTAAGTCAGAAAGATCAATTATCCGGTAATCATTCAACAGCATATTTTCAAATTTCTATTCCATTCTATGAAACAAACTCATCAGAAAAGCAGTATTAGAAATTCATAATATTATTATCATTGCCAATAAATAAAGAGATTTTATTTGAAATGGACATCGTTTATTGTGGAAATACAACTGCACTTATTATCACAATATATTTTACAGCATCTCTTCATTGTTTTTCAATATTCTGAAGGTCACAAGTTCACATAAATATATAACAATAATGCTGGTCATTTTGTATAATAGAAGCTGATGAATCCGATCATATTTATTAAATATTAGTTAAGTATCGGATTCCGCCTGATCGATCAGTTTGAGGAAATAAAGAGGATTAATGTTAGAAATCTAAAATATCTGAATCAGAAATAACTTCTGTGTGAACAGTGACTGAATTCCAATTTCGGACGAATGTAAATAAGTAGATTTTTGTACAGTAAAATCCTTTTAAAATGTAATATTTATTAAGTAAATATTTTACCAAAATTATAAGGTAATTTGGTAAAATGTTTAAGATATTACATTACTGTAATGGATAGTAATGTAATCTCTTCGGTAATGGACAGTATTCAAAGCAGTGTTAGATCCGGATGGTATATATCATTCTCTAAATATTAGACCAGTATGATAAACCATCTAAATGATAAATGATAAAGTAAAGAGTAAATTTATCTCAACTGTTTAAAATTGAACCGAATCTCCAAGTAGTGGAATTGTTTTGAATAATATTTCTATCTATAAATCATACAATTATTCTTGTATTTGTGAATTATATGTATTAATAATGCCAGAACAAGTTTCACTCTCTTAATATTATCTGAGTTGCCATATTCAATTTTTTTCCAATTAATATTTACTAACAACCCTCATAGTTTGTTGATCCAGTTACAGAACACCCTGCATATTTGTGTATCATGAAAAGAAAATTTTATATAGGATTTTTTAGATAAATGCTAATTTAAATAAATTTTGTATTTATAGATCATTTTCAGTTGTTTGATTTTATATTTTCTTGTCTCAAATCGGAAGAATTATAATTTCAATAAATATAATTAAATCTTTATGTGCATATTCAAAAACATATGGAAATGCCCGGAACTACTTTTTTTAATTGATTATTGGCAATAAAACTCAATAATCAGTTATTATTTTTACAGTATGTGGTTTTGACAACAAAATGTAAAATATTTCTGAAGATAGTTTACAGCTTCTATTCAAATTGTCTTTAACAATGTGGAAGAAACGATGATTATTCAATACAACGGCTTCATTCTTCCATTTCCTTCCACACGCTTCTTTGTTAAAGCAAGGGACACTACATAAGCTTTATAACTTATAAATAAAATAGTTTCAAGAAGTCAGAAAAAAATAATCGAATATTTTTTTTTATCAATTTCCCTCCTCGGTGTCCCTCATCTATGGTATTGAGGAACTTCCCGTTCGGCAGTCCCTTCTTGTTTCCCATGTTCGTGTATTAAGGCAGTAGGGACGAGTTCTTCCACTTCCATGATGGGACATATTTCTTATGGGGGGTTTGTCATTATATAATTATATGAACTGAAAAAATAGGAGAAGCATTTATTTCCCTACATACTGAAACGTAAACTATTAATTACAAAATTTCATTAAATTAGTTTGGGTATCCTATAAAATCTCTTTTTTTTCTGTAAGAACCTGATAATAATCCATTTTTTTACGGCTTCTGTAGTCTAAAATTGCCATATATTTCATTTTAATTCATCCATGAGCACAAAAGGAAATACGGTTGTTTTTTTAAAAATAAGATTCACATATATATGTTTATTTCTAATTTTGGATGGACGTGGCAAAAGTTTAGTGACAGAAATTTATTTTAAAAATCTATTTTGATTCAAATTAGAAAAACTGTCAAATGCAAATATTTATCGAGTAATACGTCGTTTAATAACTGTGCCATGAATGAAATTTATGAATTGTGCACATTTCTCTTTACTTTTATTGGTCGAAATCTGTAGTTTCGACTTAACCCTCTGAATTCCTTTGCTCTTTGAAACGCAGTTCTTCTAAAATCCAAACCGGCCGAAAGTATACGATATAGAAGTCCAGCTTTTCCCTCCCCCTTCTTGCGGTCAAGAGTTCATTTGCAGCGTGGGGAGAGTATTCACATCGCCCTTTTCCTGTAGTCAAATTACTGCTGAAGAATAAGGGGTTGTATACAAAATTTAATAATACTTTATAATTTCACTTAAAGATTTTCCAGACGTTCCGTTTTCTTTATTTTACCGCTGTGTTTGATTACAATTTATTAATTACGAAAAGACGCATTTGATGTTGAAGCATAATGTTGAAATAGCATATTTGCATATTCATTAAAATCATTGCCATATCAGAAAATTTAATCACTCAGGTGTTCTCTCTTCCACTTTCTTTTCAATTTAAGAGTTATTGATATAAATAACTCAATGTAAATATTTAAAAATTCTTAAATTTTTTAAAATAATTTTTATAAATTTGCAAAATTTTAAATTAGTTAATTTTTGCATTGATTGCATTTATTTATTAAAATATAAAGATAATAATGTTCTAGTGTTGAAAACTTATTAAGATATATGTAGATCCATAACTAAGAAATAACTTCATTAAAAATGTAAATTTTCAAAATTGGCTAAAATGAAATGATTTAAAAGGATAGAATAGTAAGTAACACAGGGCAAATAATATTTTATGGAAAAAAAATATTTTTCTGGTCTATATATACAATTTAAAATTTTGCAGGTATAATGCCAAAACTATCCCAAATCAAAACCTCTCCTTTTCCTTGCAAACTACTCTGCCTACCCACAATAGCTGTTAAATACTAAAATATGAATTCTACGGAAAAAAAATGTCCTTTTTTATGAATACAAAAATCAAACTCCGAATTTCTAACCAAAAAGAACGTTTGCTAGCATTTTTTTTAATTATGTTCTTTGATTTAAGCACTACACAAAATATATAATATCAGGCAATTTTCAAACGATCTGCAAAATTCTTTAAGGATGGAATATTTAATTTGTTATTTTATAATTAAAACTGCTTCAAGAACTGGTAGGGAGAAGATTGAGCCTCGAAAAATAATTAATACTATTTTAAACACAGTTTTCTGAAACAATACGCATTTTAATTCATTTATTTTTTAAATTGATTATTTTTGCATACTTTCCAATATTTTGCTTTAAAGTAAATAAATTTTGCCACAATGCTAAAAGTTGTAATTTAAAAAATTTGGCATTTATTAATTATTTTTTAAAAATTAAGTTTTTCTAGTTTTTGTGTTACACTCACAGGATTTCAGAAATGAAAAAAAAATTACAAGCTTGGAGTATTTGTATAATTACAAGACATAGTGCATGCATTCCATTTTTTAAATAATTTTTTTTTTGTTCAAATGGCTGATGAAGTCCTTAATCCGCCGAAGAAGCTACAAAATCGTAAACATATGTTTAAATCCAAATAATCAAGGAATATAATGGATTATATTTGTTACACTATCACCAGTTATCCCCTTACTTTGTGTGAGAGTAAGACATATTCCAATCATAAGATCCTGTTTCTAACAAATAAAACCGTGAAGTGTAGCATGGGTCATTTTGCTGCAATTAATTTTATTTTATGAAAAATTCATTTTTACTGCTGAATAGGACTGTTGCTTAATTTGAACGTTTATCACTTAATACTAAAAAAAAAGAGATCGACAGCTATTGGCCCGACAAATAAAGACAGATATCTAATATTAACACTATATAGAATGAAGTATTATTGTTTTTATATTTTAAAAAGATCTAATTGGCTGTTGTAATTAACCTTTCTGAGAAAAGTGTTCGAGAATCATTTTTAAAATACGTTGCATTTTCAATATGATTTTTATTAAAGTACTAAATTGTTACATATTCTTTTTTTTTACATTTATAAAATGAAAAAACTTTTGAAAACTTTTCACAAAAATTCTTGATTAGTTATATTTTATATATTATAAACACGATACTAATTATCAACAAAACAGTTCTGACATAAGCAGATCTTACAGATTGTACATTCCCACGAACTTTCAATTGAACGTCCTGCAGCAGTTTTCAAACCTAACTTTCTGCAACGTACACAAGTTCTCTTACGGCTATCAATTTTTCTTTTCTTGTGGCTGTGTTCTTCCGTGCGATTAAAATCAGAATGAGCCCTTTTGCGACATCCTTCCTTTCCAAGTTCTTCAATGAGTTCTAACTTGAAATCATAAAGTTGATAAATTCGTTTTGTTGGAGGAGAATTCGTTGCCTTCATTAAAATAAAAGCGTTGTTAACAGCTGTATCGAGGAGAAACGAAAATATGTACCACCACCATTTCGATGATTTTCTTGCAACAGAAAAATATTTTCTGCGTTGATCGGCTAAATCCACACCTCCCATGTTTCTGTTATATTGTGCGAAAACAACCGGGCATTGAACTGACAATTTTTCTGCTCCTTTTCTTCTATACACCTCGCAAATTTCATTTTTCGAATTGGTTGAAATGATAGAAATTTGTTTTTTATCTAACCAACTAGTACACAGCAAATTTGGAGCATCTTTGCATTGAAATGTGGAAATGGTATGGATTTCTTTTAATTTTAATTTTTTCATTTCTGAGGGTAAATTTTTTCTATTAGGCATTACAGTTCCACAAGCAAAAATTCCAATTTTATGTAAATCCAGCAATAAATTTACACTTGAGAAAAAGCGGTCGAAATATATTGTATGGTTTTTATTCTCTAACCCTTTTGTAAGGTGCATAACTACGTCGTATCCCAAACCATTCTTTGTTCTCGGAGTGTTGTCGGATTTTCCGCAATACATTTCAAAATTCAAGGTATATCCGAAGTGTGAAGTGCATAGCATCCATATTTTTATTCCTCGTTTTGCTGGTTTCAGAGGCATGTATTGAATAATTCCTAAACGACCTTTAAATTTCACAAGCGCTTCATCTATTGAAACTTCTGCTGTTGGCTTAAAAAGTTCCGTAAACTTTTCCTGGAGATACTTTTGCAGTGGCTCTACTTTCTGAGAGAAAGTGAAACTACTTTCATTCTTCTTTACTTCTGATTCCCTATCCGATATATGAAAATAGTGTTTAATTTTTAGAAACCTATGCTTCCCCATCATACTTTTCACCCTCTCATTTCCAAGGGTTGCTGTTTTCGCCCAGTAATCCGTTAATCTCGGCATCTTCACTAAGCTCATTACGAACAAGACTGTAAAAAATGCCCAAATTTCTTTTATGCTTGCGATTGGATACCAAGATTTGTCTTCATATCCTCGCTGCTTTGCACAGTATTCCGCATACTTATTTGTATTCAATCGCATTTTTTCACAGATTTCATCAGTCAAATACAATTTTAAATATTGTAAAGCTGATGAACCCGTCGGTAAATTATGGATTGGGCCCGAGAGTTGGTCAAATTTTGGAATGAAAATATTTCTATTTTCAATCAGATTTGAGTTCCATTCAATTATCTGTCTCGAGCTATCATTTTCAGAAACTTCAATATCGTCTTCGCTCTCAGAATCATTTTCTAACAAAGCAGAAATATTTTCTTCTTGAAAAGAGTTTGAAGTGTCAAATCCAGCATCTTCATCATCACTTATATCTAAATCAGATTCATCCGTATCTTCAAACAGTATTTTATTAATTTCTTCTTGAGTTAAAACTTTCCGATATCCCGGCATTTTAGCAAGAGATTTTAGTTGCTGGCGAGCAGAAAGCGTACTGCAAATGAAGCATCTACCCTCAAACACTTTCTGGAGACATCAATCAGCAGTGACAGTGGGAACGGAAGCAACACCTGTTAAAAAGACAAAATCGCCCTCACCGTTTTACGACCTTGCTAAGAAAGGGGGGAGAAAATACACAGGTGGCATTTCGGCCGCTCGGCCGTTCTGTGGATGTCTGAATGTTCAGCCGTCTCGGCCGCAATGGGAGTCAGAAGGTTAATAAAGACCTCATACATCCATACATTATTATATCTTATTTAATGATACTATATATTGCACATCTATGTGCAATATTAAAGAATGTAAGGGATTGCTTTACTTTTTAGGGGCACCCTGTATATAATATTTTTAAGAAAAGAAAAGAATTACAATTTTAAATGAAATTTTTTTATCTAACGCAACTATCAATAAATGTCTGTTACAGCTGCTCTTGAAAAAGTCAGGCAACTGGAAATAAATTATTACTATCTTTAACAAATTGCCCTCGAGACATATCGATTTCAACGATAAAAACAGTTCCAAGTAGAAATTGAAGAAAATCCTCTGACTCAGCACAGTAAGTTTTTTTGAACACACAGGCCATCGAGTGAATATTTTAGATTTTCCTGAATTATTTATATATTTTTCCATCCAAAAGCAAAAAAAAAAAAAAAAAAGAATATATATATATTTAATTTTAAAAAATATTTTACATTTTAATGCTTGAAATTTAATAATGTCAGTTCAATCTTATTAGTTAAATCTTATTAAAACAGATGAGACAATTACGTAATGTTATTAGTTTTGAGTGACAGCAAAAGATTAATGACATTTGAAATTTTGAAAAAAACCGCAGTGAAAAATATATTTAAATCCTAAAAATAACTACTGTAAAACACCCTTCAGTGTGTCGCTTACCAATACGTTATTTAATTTCTGTTCATATTTACTTTCATAATGTATACTTTCAAATAAGAGAACATTTATTATACAATTTTATACTTCATCGTATTCTAACTATGGAGAAAGTATTGTAATTATGAAAAAATTCGAACTCGAGATTTCAAAGAATCTCCACGCTTCAGACATCTCTAAGTCCTCCAAACTCATTATAGCAATATGTGTGTTTGTCAATCTATCTGCCAGCTAATACGATATATTAAAAGCGCTTTCAACTTGATGACTGAAATCTTATTTACGGAATCACGACCAAATTTTTAGATTTCTATCAAATTTTGCAGAAAACTTTATTCGCAGGAAATCTGCCTATTCAACTACAAGTGAACTCTCTAATTACAAAACGGAAACAGCCAGGTAAATAAAATTTGGTACACATATTTATCATATACTTGCAGAAGGTTTAACTAAATCTGCAAAACGGTTGACTGTTTGTCATCTGCATTTTTGCATACATTTAAACGCAATAACTGAAATTGATAAAAATTTGTTGTTATCTAGTGTCTACACATACAATTGCGTGTCAATTTTAGTGTCGATTGACCGACAAGAAAGCATCTAAAATATATATTCTAGCGATAGATTCAGAGATAAATAATGAGGCCACGGTGACCTGGTGGTAAGTTCTCGGTTTGTGAGCCGTAGGATTTTAGGTTCGAGACCCGATTCCACAGAAGAACCGTCGTGTGAGGGGGGTCCGTTGCACGTTAAATCCGTCAAGTCAAAAGTTCTCCCGCTGGTGTGGTGTGGAGATAGGGGTGCCAGTTCAGGTGTCATCCTTGTCATCTCACCGTGGTTCAAAATTACGAGGTCCATTCCAAAATAGCCCTAGTGTTGCTTTATAACGGGAAGTTAAAAAAACTAAACAGAGAAAAAAATGCTAGATTCACGCCAAATTCTGTAGTTTGTAACTATCATTCACCGATGCCGTGCAAGTTTTTCGCGACTTACTGTAGAAATAAGATTTACTACATAATAGAACTATCCAATAAAGTAGCTGTTACATCAGAAGACTCGATGATTTTTCGTTTTTGCTTAGAGAAATTGCTCGTCGCTTGTTAGATGAGTTGGAAGTATATTGCGAACTATGAAGTGAAATATTAAGTAAAAAACATTGTGGATGTATTTCTACTCCGCTAAATAATACGACAGCATTTGAACGATCATAGACGTGACAGTATCAATATATGGTCATTACAATATATGCAATGACCATATATTGCATTTTTACATCAGACAATTGCAATATATGGTCATTAATACGATTCCTAATGACCATAGTATAAACGTTTTAATAAGACGTACATCATTTCACTGGAATGGAAGCAACTCGCTTCCATACATTAAAAAGTTGCCATTAGAATGGCATGAGCTACTGAAAGTAAAGCTTCTTATCCCCATTAATGTTGGGAACCCTGTTGGGGAAGAGGTGTTTATGACTGGTAAAATGGAAGAAGACTGTAAAAGTGATATTGAAGTTTGTCTTGTGATGCACTAAATAGTTAGACTATATAACAATAGAAGAAAAGAGAAAAAAATTCACTGTATATTGCAATTATCTTTCGTTTTACACCGTTTCGTTGGCTGGTATCTGCTGTTAGGATTGCTTGTAATCAATTAAAAATTTCTATGAGCACATGAAGTTATTGTTAAGGGTAAGCAATAAATATTGCATTATTATTCACACGTTAATTATTCAATAAATAACAGCTATCATTCTTCAATTAGCCTATTTTTTCATATTTTCTGACATTATAAATATTTCCTACTATAATGTTCATGGAATTCATATATAAAAAAATGAATGCCTGCATGTAATGTGTGAAATGGTAAGTGGGAACAGTGAATACAGTTTGCAAAGGTAAAGCCTTAGTGAGCTAGTATGCATGTATCTTTGTAAAGGCATTCTGGATGGAGATGAACAAAAATTTCCGTTTTTCCGTTGTCATTTTCTAACTTTTGTTTGCTGCAGTCATGTTAAACAAAACTGAAACCAAAACATACCCAAGTGTTATTCATTTCATACATGAATTATTTGCAAACTAAATTACTAAGTTATATATTTCTCGTATCTACAGGATATAACAGTAACTAATAACATTTAAATATTATTTTTTTTGGACTGCCCTAAAAAACAAGATTGTATTTTATACTATACCTGGAAATTCTCATCATGGCATAATTAAGAATGGGATTCTGTAATAAAAAACATTTTGTTATTTTAATGCATCTGGAATTATTTATTATATGTTAGGTAATAATTTTAAATTCGAGATCACTGAAGCGTTCAGCCTTGCAAAGAATGTCCATTATTTTATTTCAAATAAACAACTGTCATTTTTATGAATATGTTATGTGATCTACATAAGTATTAACTTTCACTATGAACGTTAGGCATTAGTAATGCTGTAAATTCATTTGACATCAAGTATAAAAAAGGGAAACTGATTTTGAGGAAGTAAAAAAAATGTGACCCCGATTCTGATTCTTTTCCATAAGAAATGAAGATTATGGAGTAGGAAGAAATAACTTATCTTGATTAAAATCAAACTATTTTATCTCGAATAAAAGTCTATAAAAACTAACTTAATAAATCAAAATTTAATTTATCTTCAACTAACATTGATATTTTCATTGGTTATGGAGAAAATATCTTATGAAGATGTACTATTCGTAAATTTGTGAGATACACTTTTAAATTAAGTCCGTTATTGTGATCTGATGCCAAAATAGACACTCCCAATTCCTCTGCAGTTTTGTTGCTAATTGAGAGCCTATCGGGATAAATATGAGCATCGTTATTAGTTAATTAATAAATTATTCGGCTAAAAAATATTTAATGAGCGTCTCAGAGAGTCAGTAAAATTATGAATGTGAATGCGTAATAACTCCCATTTCTTTTCAATCATTTCAAATAAAAAAAAAACACTCCAAGTCTTTCACATGTACCCTAATTGACCCTATATCTATATATCAATCTTTCTTCATTAAGATTTCACCATGCATTTTTCGAGAAAAAAAACAGATCAAGTTCTATTTAGAAAGCTCGAAATTTTATTAAAATTTTAGTTAATTAAAGACGAAGCAAAATTTTTACGTTTTCCCACAATATCTGGACAAAATATCTCCACAAAAATAGAATCTCAAAGACGTGCATTTTGCATCATCTAAAAATTCAAAGTAATGCTGAATAGCTTGGTAATAAAATAACTCTTGAATGATATCAGAAGTTATGATATACTTTTCTCGTGATAAATTAGAATTTTTTTTTTAGATAACATTTTTATGATGTACAACAATATTATAATAAAAATAATTAAAATGATTTTACCCAATTCATATTGATGAGTATAAATATTATTTTTTTATAATGGTGCACAGAATAATAAATTATGTTTCCATATTTTAATTATTTTTAAATTAATAATTTTTTTGTTGTTAATATTTTGTCTTATTACTTTCTTCAGCGGTTTTATTAGAAAAAATTTTCAGCCATTTAAAAATTTCAATTAAACATTTTTATAAAATATATCTTGGCCTAGTTACAAAATTATAATTTTTATTTTGTAATAAAATTCATTCACTTTTTGCCTCGCTGTTTAATCATAAATTTTTAATTTTATTATAATTCTGGTCGATTTTTTTCGATAATGTTTGACTAATAAAAAGCTAATAAAACTTTTGTTGTTCACAAAATTCATTATTTAGGAAGTTCTTAGAGTCAAGTATTTTTAATTGATTTTTATGTTGTTAAACTACAATGCTTTTCTAATTTTTAATTCATAATTTTCGTCATCAGATTTAATAAAATCTCACTAGGATTTTGATTATTTCGAAAACAAAGACAAAATAAACTAGATTTTTCCAGCATTATATTAAAATTTTCTTGTATCTGGGCAATTTTAAAGAAATTGCAGAATTTTATCAAATCGGTTGCAAACTTGGTCGACTCGAAATCAAAGACACCATGTGAAAGAAACAAACTAACTAGCTTTTATTTTAATTAATATGTAACTAAACTTTTGTTACTTAAATTCAGTTCAAATTGTATTTCCTAAATTCACGCAAATTTAAGGTATGACAATATTCGATTTAAATAGTCCTTTAAATTATCCTATTGGTTACCTTTGGAGGTTCAATATAGAACTTATAACTGTTTTTGATAATATTATTTAAATTCAAACTGTAATAAAAATATAATGTTTCTCTGAACACTGTTCAATACTCATGCTGTTTAACTAAAATAGAGAAAATAACTCAAGTATACCAAGATTATAATATAATTTAAACATACAAAATTATATATATTATAAAATAGGAAATATACAAATACTATACCTACACTACAAATATACCCTAATGCAAGAGTATACAATAACTATCAAACACACAAAGCTAGATTAATAAAAATTAGCACTTGTATTTGGTTTCTAAAGTATAGATTGGAATCGAATATTTGAACCAAGCTCAAGGGGTTTGCCATAGATCAGTCTGCACATTCACCTGCATTTAAGCGAAATAATTTAAAAACAGATAACTAAATCTCAGTATTTGTACCTGTTGCTAAAAGTATAATCCTTTGTCAAAATTTGGTTTCAAGAAATAGAAAAAAATGAGAACCAAAAAGCATAGCTGATCGCTTATTAAGTTATGCAGCACAAAATACTCATGTACGGTATTTGTAACTGAAAATTTGAGTTTTATTTTTACAAATTCAAGCAAGTTCACAATTTTTATAAAATAAAAAAAGGGACAAGTAATATTTTTTATGAATCTATATGAAATTTTCAAACGAAGAATTCATTTCGGGTTAAGTTGAGAGTGATTGAATTAAAACTTTTTTTACTTTATCTCCAGGTAGATTAGTAGTATTGTTTAAAAAATCCTTCCTTCTTATAACTTCATGCATATAATTCAAATGATTTACGAGATTCGTCTGATACACCAACTTGATTGGACAGAAAATATACTTCCTTACTGCTAATATTTATAGCAGAGTTCTAAATTATTCTTATTTATTGGTTCTGTCATTTTTCTGTAAACTTGTGCACATTTTTGATACGTTTGAGTACTAGGAAAGAAAAAAATGAATGTTAGACTGAAAATATCTTGATTATATTTAGGATAATGCAATATAGAATTCTACAGATATATAATTATGGTTTTGAGAAATTCAAGAAACCAGTTGGAAAAGATGTGATCTTCTTGTAGACTCTTTGTAACATATTACATAAATGATTCCTCATTCTTTTATTTCTCTCTACAACAGATAAGTGTACATAAAATATGCATTTAATATTATGGCTAACAGAAAGGAATATGGTAAGTGTTGTTGTAATGTTTTAAAATTTGCTGAAATTACAAAAAAATTTACACAATAATAAAATTTATAATACAAAAAAGCATATTTTTTGTTTTAAAAATGGAATGAAGAAAACATGCTATGATCTAAACATTTTTAATATTTTAATCGTATTATAATTGTATTTCATGAGCGTGAATTTTCTTTTATTAACAAAAAGATGATTTATTGTAAAATGCTTTTTAAATTATTTTTTTTTAATTTTTTAAATCGGTTTTTAAATGTGCTTATTTCTTTTACAGTTGTATTTCAAAATACATCGTAACAATGTATATAAGAATGGGTAATAGGATACTTTCTGTTGGTAATATAACCAATTTATTTTTGCTTCCTATTTTTTTAATTTTGCCTTCGATATTTTAATTTACTATATATCTGACAACCAAATCCGTACATCGTTTTACAAAATATTTTTATTAAAACAGTCACAAGAAATTCATACAGCTGTTTCAGAAGATAAAATGCTTAAAGTTTCAAAAAATATATATATAGACAAATACCAATTTAAAATCTTTCACTCATCAGATAGCATTATATAGAATCCATAGAATAATCTACAACTTTACAAAACGTTTATGAAAATATTTTAAATTACGTATCAAAAAGGTACAACAATTTTTGGAAAAAAAATGCTATACTTGTAAAGAGAAATTATAAAAGAAAAGCGAAGAAAAGATTAAAATTTCCAAGAACATTTCAATTAAATGTATAACACCTAACTGATTTTATACTTAGTACTAACCTAAATTTCTAATGTTAAAAAAATATTTACACCCTTAATCCTATTATTTTAAAATCTTTAGATTGAATTGAACATAATTAAAACACCAATTTAAAACTTTCATTCTTCTAAAACATTTCTAATGTAAAAAATATCAGAATTGAAAAATTTTATTTATAAATTTGTTCAAATAAATATCTTAACAGATTTTAATAATTGCGTCAAGTCATTCGTTATTTAGCATTCTCTTTCTTAGCAGATGACATGAAAACGTGTATGTGACGATATTTAATCTTCTGCCATGCAACAAAAATAGTTAAATAACTTAATGAAAAATACCTATGCAGATATGGAATTCAAATATATTTAGAAAAAAAATCAGCAATCCAGTTTACTATAAAAAATATCGAAATTTTGCAATAAGAAATTTACAATTTTAGAAATAAAAGATCTAAAACATAACAGAGCGTCTTGTAATAAAATTACATTTTTCTACAAAATTTCTCAAACTGTGTAAAGAAAAACTTATTTTTATTGTAAGGTATTGTAATAAAAACGATGGAATTAATCCTAATGGATAATTAATTTCATCTGAAATTATATAGTAGTGAAAAATACTGGCTTAAATAAGCATGCGTCACATTATTTCATGGTTCAAGTTTGTTATACAATTCATTTTGATCCAAGATCATTTCATTTTGATCCATACGCGCATTTCATTTTGAAACATTCTTTCAAAAGAAAATATCCAAAAGATTTAAAACTTGTTATATTATAAATTTGCAGTAAACAAACTTTACTATCGAATTACTATTAATTAATATATCAATGTGATGTCAGAATGATTTTTATCTTGTTTTAAAAAGACTCAATATGACTTTAATAATCTATAAAAGAACAATTAGAGCATCCTGGTTTATATTCAGATCTAATTTAGAAAATATTCGAAGCAAATGTTTTAAATCTAAGAAAAAAATTTATATTATATTCGAGCATTTAGAAGTTTCTGAAAATAGGGAAGGATTTATAATTAAGAAGAGAAGAGTGAAGTCTTGAAATTAATAATTCAATAGAGTACAAATTTCGGAATTTACATGAATATTTTATTTGCAATTTTGTTGTTCAAAGGCTGAAACATTTTTCGCAAAATTATTACAATGATGAGTATAACTTGCATTCATTTCAAATAACGATGAAATATAGATTTAAAGTATAAACATTTTATTTAAGAAATTTACTTAATCATTTATCCTAGTTATAACACAATTATTTAAGATAAAATATTTATAAACACATTATGATGCAAATTCTTAAATTACAAATTAAAGAAATCTTCAGTTTAATATATACAGTACAAATAATAGTTTTGCAAAAATTAATTATCATTCAAACAATTTTATCCAATATAAAAAAATGGCTTCGTTCTCCATTAAATTTAATATTCACTTCAGTAATTTAAATATATTTGTTATACATACTTAAAATTTTTAATTTATAAAATTAAAGAAATTTAAAAGAAAAACCCTAATTACCATTCAATGCATCCATTTGGCATTTATGAAAATTAAACTTAATATTTTGATGTATATAATTTTGACTTGTATTAATTACGTAGAAACTAAATATGCTATTCTGAAATGTATTTGATCAACATGGTGATCAATCATGGTGATCAAATATATTTTTTAAAAAAAATCAAAGGATTCTTGATTGGCTGACCGGCCGAGCCAATCAAGAATCCATTTCTGGAGAAGATCTGTGTAAATTTTTGGAACGTATAATTTTAAGGTAAAACTTGATAATGTTAAAATATTTTATATTTAACACCATTATAACAAGGGTTTTATATTTTAAACCTAACAACGTGCTAACTTTATAAAATTAATACAAACTTATCCCTAAAGTCTTGACTCAAACCGCTTTACAAATGGATTCAATGAATTGGTAATATTTTATTCTTATTTAAAAAATCTAACGAAAAATGATTAAAATTTATTATTTGTACACAAGTGGTTTAACTAGGGATGGTTAATATTACAGATTTTAAAGAATTTTCAGATGTAAAAAATTCATATAAATGGGAAATTTCCTTAAATTTCAAATTATATTCCTAACAATACCGACTAAAAATACATAATTTGATTTAATATCATTATTTAATTCAGTTACACGAGATCCTGCAAACGATTTTTTTTCAATTGCATCAATACTTTTTGCGAATAATTTTTAAAAATCGGCGTGATATGATTTTTTTGGTTGATCATCGCATCTTCTTTTACAACTTTGTATTGTATAGATATTTATTATTCATAAATGTCTTGATAGTACATGCAAGGCAAACACAAATTTCAAGTATCATTTAGTCACAACGCGAAATTCTTATTGAAAAGCTAATATTCCATTAAACAATGCAAGTAAACAGAATACCTTTTCCATTTGAGGCTTTTAAAATCATTTCAATTCGGATACATATATGCAGATATATATTTGCATATTTATAAATAAGCATATGGAGACACGTAAATTTTGTTCAATAAAGGTAAACATCAAGTCCTCATTCAATAAATTTGACTGTGGTAATTGCTTCGTGCTTTTTTCTTTTTGAGTTCTGAATGTCGGAATTATTCCTTGATTCACAAAATAAACTTAATAAAATGAACAGGGTTATAAAAATCAAAATGTTTTCATTGTTTCGAATGAAAGTTTTGATAAACTATTATTTCTTTATAAAAATATTTGGCTCAATTGAGACTTCAAGGGATCTATCGAAATTGAAACTATTTAACAAAATAGTACAATTTTTTAAAGTAATATAGTAAGTAGCAAATGCACATTTAAAATGCTTGGAATAAATTTATGCCACAAAAAACTCCATTCTTAAGACTTAATTATGTCAGGCAGTTTTCATCTTATATTCTCTGCATGAGCACGTTGACAAATATGCCAATAGATGACTCAGGCCATAAAGAATACAAAATATTTTATAGTATTGTAATTAAAATTATTTTAGCTATTGGTATAATATCTGCTACACAGCTACAATTAAAATTTTATTATTATAGTTATTAGAGGAAGATGATTTACATACAAGAAATAAATTTTAAAAGATCTTTCTATCAGAGGCACTAGAACCTTCTATATCAAGAATTACTAGTCAGCATGCTTAGATTCATTTTACTCATTTCTATCTAAGAAAATGTACCGAAAACAAATATTTCTAGAAAAGTAAAATGAATTATGAATAAAATTTAATAAAAGCAGCATTGAAGATTGTTCTAAAAGCGATTCATCCCATGTTTCGTTTTCAAGCCAAATTTCACTTAATTATATCTAACAAAATTGTTCAAGTCGTGTGGTGTAGTAACCATAAAACGTTAAAAAAATAATCTAAACAATCATTACGCTCATTGCACTGAAATAGTCTAACGGAGTCCTTCAAATAACGAATATTATAAATAAAGTAATTGCAACTAGTAAGAAAACTAAATGGCTATTTAAACATTATCTAAATTTTCCTATCTGCCCTTGCACGAAAATAAGAGCTAAAAATGAAACATGGCATCTTATAAATGGGAATTCATTCTTTAAGAGATCAAAAGTATTGACTTGATAAAACTCATTTTTAACGAAGAATGCAAATCAAAAAATCAAAATGCAATCATAATTATATCAAAAATCAGAAACCACTTAATGTAGCATCTAATATAAATTCTGCAATGCAAAGAGGAAGTTTGAAGACATTTGCACATAAGGTATGAAGTACATTTTCAACTTTATGGATCTAGTGTCCTTCGTCATTAAAATGTGAGCAGCAATCATTCTTGAGATGTGCTGACTTCCAAACATAATACTGCAAATGTATTGGCATCTATACTATGCAGGCTGCTTTTGTGTGGCGATGGATTGTTGATAGCAAATCACTTATGCTTGTCTAAATTTCCACAACCTACTAACAACTTAGCGTATTGTACCACTGACGCATGCGGATTTCTTCTTAAGGCTTGGAATTCCTCAATGAATTTCGATATAAATATCTTACCGTCACAGTCGAATGATTTCTTTTGGTTTCAGTAGGTGGCTGAACGAGATCTGAAAAGAGTTGAAAACTGAATTAGCAAAATTTGTATATGAATCGGTCTATAATATACAAGCGTCCTTTTAGAACTATCTATGGGGCATGGATATGATAGCTATTTGAAATATACTCATTATAATCAATTTATTCCTAGTATTGTGTAAAATTTTTATTTGTAAAAGAAAATGGCTTCCACAGGTTGAAAATAGCTATTCTAGGAGTGATCTCGCAGCTACAAGAAAGTATGGAATCACCGCTTTAAAGAATATATGAAAGAGTGAATGAATCAGAATTTGCATAAATAGCATGCACACATTTTAAGGTATATTCTAATTTAAAGAACACAAAATTGAGAAATAGTTGTAAGATTTTCCAATATGATAAATGACCCCGAATTGTAGGAGAACCGAAAAATTCGTTTAAATTACATAATATTACCTATTATTACACCTTTAATTTATGGTTAGTGTATTTGAAATTTGAATTCTTTTTGGCGGTAGAGCTGAATATATATTTGCTTTTTAATTATAAAAAAGCATAATTTTCGACAGTTCATCGAAATTTCATTATTTATGGAATTGAAATACTTTGCCATTCATTTTTTAATAAAATATCGTGGACATTTCTATCCAGAAATTGTACACGGATTTTGTGAACCTGTTAATCTCACTGAATGGTGTAAGCGACGAGTACTTCATTGAAAAAAAAACGATTTTAAGGCAACATGGTACAAGTTATAAAAATATCAAAAATTTTAATATAATATTGAATCATTTTATATATATCTGCAAAATTGCCGAGGTCTTCAGTATTTTTACTAAGTTAACCATTTTTATGCATAGTGTAGGAGAGTAATGCTGTCGCATTTATTTTTTACGTTCTCTGTAAAAAAGGAAACCTGATAAATGTTGAATTTTAAGACTTACTTTTGAATTTAAATTATTCATTAAAAAATTTAAGTTGCCATTTTTAGGCTTGAAATATTTTTATAAGAATGAAGGTTTTAAATAAGGTTCTTTCTTCGTGGTTTAATAGCATTCAGTTCACCGACTTTAAAATAATGGAAATAAATGTTTTTGTTTCCTAAGGATTTATAATAGTAGAAAATCTCTGCAAGAAATCCACTCTGCATTACACATTTATTTTTTATAGAATTAAAAATTCAGAAATTCCCATAATTTCTTTGTCTTTTGTACTTGTGTATCAGTAAGTATAAATGTTTATTTCCTTCAAATTGGTGCTATTTCTTTTATGATAAGCTGCTTAAAATAAGCATATCAATATTTTGTAAAACTTACATAAAATTCATAGAATTGCCCATAAGACAATTATAAACTTTAAATTGATATTTCTGCATATTATAATTTTTTTCATACATTATTTTTCAAATGCAATTTTAACATTTGAAATAGGGATGCATATTATTTATAAATGATCTTAAATACAAACTTTATAGATCTGTGTATGGAATTAGCTTTAAGATGTTTAGCAATTTTAAAAATGAATAGAATTATGAGATTTGGGCAATTTTTTCAATGTGTAAAGAATAAAAATATTAAATGTTATTAAAAATATTAATGACAGTATTCTATTACGAAATATTTGTGAAAATGTGAATATTTTTATTTAATCTAAGGAATACTTTTTTAAAAAGTTGATTTTTTATCGGAAATAAATTTTAGAAATATTTTAAACTAAATCCGAAAACAATAAGCTAGAGCTATAGATTATTAGTTTGCATAAAGCACATATATAATCTAATTTCAGATAATAAAATTAAATCAAAGGGCTTTGATGGTACCCTGAATCCTTAAAAATGCTAAAAACTACATCAAAGGATTTAAAATTAAAACTGCTGTGGCAGCACTTCATTGATGTATATGAATTAAATAAAGTCCTTAAGAATTTATTTTTCTTATATCCAGCACAGATGGCGTCAATCCATAAGAGATTGAAGAGGTAATCACGGTGTTGATAGGGGATTATATGACCTGCTGCAGAAAAAGAAACTATTACAATTATCCTACGAAAGTTAAAAAATTCATAAAATATAACCAAATGATCATGTTATATAATTCCCTTATGGAATTTGCATCACATTTCTCAAGACGGGTTTAGCAGCAACTTACTAGTTGATTTCGTCGTCATAAAAGACAGTCACTAATCATGAAGAATGAGGCGACTAAATCCAGTAAAGTGACGACAATATGAATAATGAGGTTTGTATTTACACCGTTGAATACCTTGGAAAATAAAAATAAAAAAAGTATCTTAGATATATACACATATAATAGCTATTAAGCGAAATTTTTATTCGATAACTAAAATTATGCTTCGCACTTACCGAATTAATTCCAGTATTATGATAAGTGATGACCTAACACATTTTGAGATGGCAACTTCTATATGGAATGAGAAGAATGTCACGTGCCAACTTTAAAAAAAGCGCCTTTGCAGCGTTCTAACCTCTCAAAACTTGCAGTATTCAAAGAATCGATGATGACACATCCAATTTAAACGAGCACAAACAAAATTGTGAAGAATCATTATTAATTCAAAAACTTTATCATCAACATTTGTAGAAGGTTACTCTCAGGAATTCAGGCAAAAATTATGAATTCTTGCATGGCATAGAATTATTTAGCTGAAACATTGCAGGTAATTCAAAAATGGGTAACATATTCAATCAATATTCCAAACTCACAGTGGAACAAAGCAATTTCCAATAGCTAGTCAGATCTTCAGACGTCAAATTCCTGCTAGGTATATCCGTTTTCAAATAAAGATGAATTAGAGCTCAATGAAGATACATTTCATGATGTCCTAGAGAAAATGCTTCCACCAAGCCTTGATTTAATTCTTAAATGACAAAGGCAAATGTTTCTTTCGTTTGTAAATGATATAAATTTCATCCGAGTAAAGGATGAGCTTTAGGTTTCTTGCATTCAAAATTCTAACTCGGAGCATTGCAGGATAACTCTAATCCTCCTTTGAAATTTATCAGATTTTTTGCATCTATTTCGCATATTTTTTTCTTATCGACAGTGGTCAAGAAATCTATCCTTGGTTCTTTCCCCTTTCCCATTGGACAACAAAGAAGGAATTCATATAAATCGAATCCTCATCTCAGAGCAATTTCTGTGAAATATTAATGCATAATTTTGTTTTATTCTCAGTAAATTAGATTTAGATTTTATTAATTTTAAAACTGCTCCTAAGGTTTAAGCAGAAGAATATATTTAACTTTCTAATTTGCAAAAGGACCAAATAATCAGGAAAGTGTATGGGTAGAAATTCCTACCAGAAAAAAAATTATACATGCCATATTTACCGAATCTGTCAACATATTTCTTATGAGAAACAATTATATTTTTAAAATTACATTAAATTTCATGTTATAAGTGAGATTTTATTTCCCGTAGAACATATTGAAATGTCGTCTAAAAATTTAAAAAATTTGAAAGGTTTAGTGGTGAATTCAGGCCTACATGCAAAAACAATACTATATTGGGCAGGCAAGGCATTCAATACATTTCCATACCTGGGTAATTCTAAATAATTTGGAACACTAGTAATAAATTTACAGTTCCAGGCACTGTTTTCGAGTACCACTTTCCAGTTTATTCAAATATATTCTAAATTTGATCAATTAGAATACTCGATTGATAATCAATTGATTTCGTCAAACATAATCGAAATTTTAATTCATTCAGTACATGTTACCACCTAAACGTCCGCTTACGATATGATGGAACTAATAAAGTGTTACATAATGCAAAAAAATATTTTATTAAAATATTAATAAAACTACAAAAAGTATTTTATTTAGTTCAGTTTCACAAAAAATATTTTATTTAGTTATTTCCAATTTTGAAATAAGCATTTCATTCCTTGAGAAGTTTAATTTATTAAAAGACAATTCTATGCACTAAAAAAGTTATGTACGGGTTTTATGTCCAATTGTCATTTAATGAATTGGGTTCCAATCAAATTTTAAGTGGAATGCAAGATGTTGCGTTATACAAGCGAGCTTTAATCAAAATGTAGAACAAGAAATACCAGACTAAAATGTAATGTTTGCATTATAAATTGGAAAAAAAAATTCATGATTATAGGTAGAAAATTGAATAAGTGATAGTTATTTCAGGCCATTATAGAAATCAAGGAAAATTTCTCGAAAAAGACTTCCAAATAGCATTTTATGGATTATTGAAATGAATTAAAAGTGAATGCTAATTTAAGCTATGAAAGTGAATGCTATTGAAATGAATTACATTAATTGTTAATCAGTTAAGGAAATACAAATTTCCAGAGGGTGTTTCGATTTTTAATATTTGAGACTGAGCAATCCACTCAGTCTAGGCGGTTGAATCCAACATAAAAAATTAGTGAAATTCTAGATTTCCTGTTCGCTTTTTAAAAACTGAAAGTTTACTTAAATGATAGGATCGGATTTTGTTATATTAAAAACAAAAGCAAAGGAATTTAAGAAATCAATTAACTACACTCTTAATTTTGCATAGCTTTTGCATATTCTTAATTTTTTTAAATAAATTAGAAATACAAAATATTAATATATTCAGAGAATTCAAAATTGTAATCATGTGCGAATTAACATTATTAAGTCAACATTACAAAGTAAAACGAAGAGACAGTTGTTAAAAAATTGGCAGAAAACGGCGATTTTTATTTGATCAGTATTTGAGATAGAAGAATTTCTTGGAATTTTGAATGGTAAAATGTATCTAGCTTTTCCAGGAATTTTTTAAAATTTTCTTCTATCAATTCAAAACATGCACGGTCAAAGCTATTTTTTGTGTCCCGAAATATGAAAGAAATAGGAAAAACTTCGTAAAATGCTCAAATGATTAAAACTGCTTGCAAACATACAATAAAAATTCTCATTACATCACGAAGGAAAAAAATTAGCTTTGGAATTTTAATTTTTTTTTATATGGCACATGAAATTAAAAATATATGAAATATACTCATCTCATACTTAGTTTATCGTCAAGTGTGATTTTTATGGGACCGAATACTCCCCTAAACCAAAAATGTTCCCCAAATTTTAAAAAAGTTAATATCGCTGTGATAATTTTCCACTCACATTTATACTCATCAATACTCATCTATAAGCTCATCAATACTCATCTATCACTCACATTTATATCACATCAATACTCATCTATCAGCTTTCTGACTTTATTCATTAGAAACAGAAATACCAATTAATATTTCACTACAAATATTTAGCGCTTAACGGGTGGCTTAACTCGTTCCGATTATAAAACTCGATTTTGCAAACTTTACTTAATAATCCGACACTAAAAATCTTCAAACACAAAACTACAAGCCATTTACAGACAACAAATAATATGCTTGCATTTCCCATAACGTCAATTTCACAAATGCATAAACATTTTCATGTCGAGAACTAGTTGACACTACTCATTCCTGTAGCACATTGTTGCTCCCCACTAATCACTATTTCACTAAAACTCATAACACATTTATATCACGCTCATTCCCCACACTCCAATGAACAACTGCCGTCACACTCATTCCCCACACTCCAATGAACAACTGCCGTCACACTCATTCCCCACACTCCAATGAACAACTGCCGCCACACTCATTCATTCATTCCCCACACTCCAATGAATAATTGCTATCCACCAGACTCACTCATTTCC
>JAPMOR010001988.1:104586-120502 GCA_026543865.1 Argiope aurantia
CAAGCATTTTTATTCATCATAACATTTCCAGTCTAAACTTTATCTGCCATAGCCATGCGGATTTCTATACATTGCTAATATTTCACATTATAACGATATTATTTCTCATTTGAATATTTATAATTTTCCAATGCCCATAAAGTAAGCTATGAGAAGATATTCTTTCGAAATAACCTTGACACTGTTTTTCTACTTAATGCAATCTGAAAACCCCGACTGAAAAAAAATGAGTAAAAATTTCCCTCTAAGGTACTAGTCTTAACATTTTCCACAATAAACACAACATCCAGATTTCAAATGGATGCATACGAAAGCAGAACTTCTAATATACAATGCCTAAAATAGTTGTCCTTTTTCAGCGAATTAATTGAAAACAGAACAATGAAATTCATAGGGGAACACATTTAACAGGAGTTGCATCCAAGACTGTAAGGCATTGCGTTATTCAGTCATTAATTAAAAAATTACCAATTAAAAATAAACTTTTCTAATGAAGATAGTATAAAGCCAACTGTAGACTAAAATTTAGCTACCCAGATCTAATTATTTTACTCATAGATAATTATCTACAATCTGATTGGAAGAAATTTTAAAATCAGAATGTTTTCCTGTTAACTAAGAATTCTAATTGCCTTTTAAAATACCGACTGAATACTTCAAGTATTTGTGCAAAATGTACGATAGTAACTTTTAAAAATGATATGACGAAATGCATGTGTCATATGTAGTGTTGTAAAGGAAAATGGGTTAATGCTCATTTATAATTCGAAATATGAAGTGTTTAAAAAGTATACTGTATTTACAGTAAATTTAAAAAGTACAGTAAATATTGCTTTAAAATCAATTATTTGGAATTTTTATAATCCATGTTTAACAAATTTACATCAGATTAGGGGAGAGAAATTTTACTCAGACATTATATCGGTAAAATATATACCATTAATTATATTAATAAATTAAACTAATAACAATAAATTTCTTAATTATCACCTAATTCAGGCCAAATATAAAATAATGAAAGAAAAACGAAGGAAAAAGATTAAATTTTCTTTTTTAAACATTTAATTTGGCTATACGACTTATTTATACAGAAAATATGAAAGTATTAAACAGTTCGATCTGCAACTCGTACTCGTAGTACCATTTATACGATATCTTAATGTCACCATTTATTATCTGTGAGACATTTTAATTTACTTGATGGATATTAAGCATGAAATTGATTCATTTAAACTTCAAATTATTTCGATGTTAACCCTGTAAAAACGTTGACATGTTAAGATACAACTCTCAGATATATACTTTTAAATTTTTATCTTACAGCTAACGGTCTTTTGATTTAGAGACATTGGAAAAGCAATTTATTCGTTATTAGAAAATCATTTTCCTTTTAAGAACTGGAGAAAAGCCTCAAAGTGAAGCCAGTTATTTTTCTGAAATTCTTGTTTATAGTACTTCTCCAATAGCAAATAATGAACAATATCAAATAATATATTAATATTACATATTAGGTGACCAGAATGAGCATCTTGAATATTTTTTCCCCTTTGATCATTAAACAAATTGTCAAATTCTTATCCCTGAATAGATCAGAAATATATCCCCCCTCCAGCATAGAAATTTGATTCAGATTTTTAATATGAAAAATTAGTTTAGAAAATCGTCGTTTATACTTGGAATATTTTCAGCAAAGTCGCTGCATTCTAATTTCAGGTTTACAATTAGGGCAAACTTGACAAGTAAGCCATAAAACGGATGCATTAGTAATGTGATACACAATTATATTAAAAGCTAATAACCTGTTCACAATGAAAACCTACCAATTGTGAGTTTAGAAACTTTATATAACAATTGAATATTCTCATCACAAGTTGTAGACGGAAGTTTGAATAATAAGAAGCCCTGAATGCATGAATCGACCTTAATTCATGTTTGAATTAACCGAAAAACTGAGCAAAATCTAGAGTAATGACTTAGAGCCTAGAGCCTTCTGGAACTGCAAATTGATCTTTGGAGAAAGGATAAAAATGCTCGGAAATGGATTTTAAATGATATCAGAAAAATCTCTAAATATTTAGTAAGGGAAATATATAGGTGATCATTAACGTTTCATTTCAAAAATTACAAGCTATATCTTAATGCAAAGAATTTAAATTACCGAACGATATGGTTTAGGCTAACTGAAGTTCATTTAAGAAATAACATTCAGTTTGTTCACAGAGCATTTCACAACTAATTCAATCCGCAATCAAGAAGTATACACTTTCCTGATAATCTGGGCCATTCATTTTTATTTTCAAAATCGAATTAAAAATTCATTAAAACTAAAAACTATTTCAAAGATTTACGAATTCGCCAGAATCTCAATTTAAATAATTTAAAAAGAGTACTATCGCTGAATATTAGACAGAAGTCTTTCCAGGGAGAAGATTTCAAATTTATATGGACGTACCCCTTATAGTCCAAGGTGAGAGGAAAATAAAACACAATATTTTTACCATTATCTTCCATGAATGAGCACATGGCGATTACATGAAAACGTTGATGTTCTTTCTCTAAGGATCTGGATCTGGTATTGGATTCTGGAATGATAACTAGTAACAACGGCACTTTCTTCAGCAATGGCTGAATTCAATGTGTATTCCATGGTTTTAAGTCGTCAAATAAGATGCAGCCGTTAGTTCGGCGTTTCTGTCTTTGAGACACAAACTGAAAAGAAAACGGATAGCGATAATTAGAAGCAATTTATTTTCTTTCTCTATAAATTCAGTTACCAATTTGTGATAATTCAACAAAAAATAAAATTTTCCTGTATCGTTAAACTTGGCAATGAAAAAAAATTATATTGTGCAGTAATAAATTTGCGTTCCTAAATATCGTTCGAAAATTTAGAACCAAACGAAAATCTTGAGCCTTAATATCTGAAGCGACCTATAATTTTCTGGCGTTTAGTTTGACATTTTCATTAAATCTAATATGATTATATCTAAGGCTAGTCTTGCCAATCTAGAAAACCAAGTCCAATGATTTTCTTCAAATTTTCAGCAACTAAAGATTTGTTAAAAGCTTGTGTTCTGGGTTTAAAAATCAGCATTTGATATTTTTCAGCAAAAGATATTTTTTTTCTGAAAAATACCAGGATATTTGGACTTTACCAGTTTATAATCCATTTTCTTTTCCAATTACATGGAATATTAGTTTCATGGATTTTTTTCTTCCTTCATTCAAGAATCTAAAATGCACATCATATCTTAAAGTATGCAGCCATGCACCTTTTTTTAAAACACTAATAATTACAGCCCACAATACGAAAAATTTAATAATCATGTATCTGTATATATGTCACATGTGACAACGTATATTAACATTAAAAGATGCTCCACTAAATTTCAGAAATGCAAGATTTAACGGTAGGCTTATGTTATAATACTAAGCTCACATTAATATTTTTTGTAAGTTAGAGAAAATGCCTATCGATTCATTTAAGGAGTTTTATAATGCGGAAGATTATCACACATGGAAATATCTTTATAATTAGATTAACGAATAAAAGCTTCAAATTCAAAGAAAAACAAATTTTAATTGTCTTCTGATCTTAACCGACATTAAAGAACATGAAAAAGAAAACGGGGAAAAATAAATACTTGGCTTTAAAATGAAGAACAAATTAAATAGAATTATAGTACTAAATGGATGCATTAAAAATGTCCCGAACATTAAGGCAAATGTATTTAATATTGGTAGCAAGAATTAAACTACTATTTAATTCTTGCTTCATATAATATAACTTTTAATAGTAAAGAGTACATTAACTTTATATTTATTCCTGATGAATGTTATCTGTAAAATAAAATTCAAATGGTATTTAAATAATTCTAGAAACATCTATGAATGTATTTTTATCAATCAAGAAAGTAATATCGAATTTAACGTACTTATATTCTAAATCAGTTCTCCGGCATCTAGATTTCTATAAAACCTTTAAACTGTCTTAGTAAGTTTTCTACAGTTTTTCTACAATTTTCCTAACTTAAACCTAAAGGATAAATATGTCTGTCAACTACTATCAGAGAAAGGAATTTTAAAACATTATGAAATTTATGGAGCCCTTATGAATATCTTTAGACTCTTTGCATTTTCAAAATGTGCAGAACGTCCCAAAGTTTGCAGAAAATTATGGTGCATTCAAGACCATTCTAAAACTGCTTTGAGTGTTATTAAATTGCAAAAAATCACGATTATTTAAATTGTAATTTTCAAAAATTAGACGGTTACTCATTTCAGAATATTTTATTCAAAAATATTCTATAAGTTTTTAGAAGAAAGTTCTGAAGAGAATCTTAGAATGTGTTCTTACAGTATAAGTTTAAATGCAGGTTTTTAGACGTTATCGCGTTTTTTTAAACCATGCTTATACCAAAGTACAAATGGACAAAATGCGAAAGTTTAAATTTATTAAGCAAAGCTATGTAGAATTCGAATTTAAAAAATTAATAACTGCTGTATAAAAATACATTATTCAATAAAGAAATTACTTAAATAAATTACATTTAAGTTAAATCACTTAGGTCAGAATATTCGACTAGTCGAGTAACTATACAGATTTGAATATTTCTTCCCCATAATTTTCGTTGGAAACTTTGATTCTTTTATTTTAATGCCAATAAGATTTTATTTTACAAAAAATATTAAAGCGATAAAAAAAATTAAATTCAGAATTCTGTTTCGAAATATCGTGATATGAAAATAATTTAGAAAATTTTGGGCATTAAATTATGTTTATATAATTATGTAATAGCAATAAAATGCACAGATAAAAGTATTTGATATCATTGTAATGAGCATGAGTTTACATTTAATAACTAAAACAATAACAGCATATCTTGCCAAATATATTCAAAAAAATTTGTTTAAAATTAAAGTTTGAAGATAAATTGCACTATAAAGTTTTATTTTTATAAAAACTAGACTCGAAACGATTGAGAAAATTGAACTTTTAAATAATTTGTTAATTATTAGGCATTATCTATAATTTGGAAAATAACTTCACGCCATATGGGGAATGCCCAGGTATAGAGTAATGCCATGCAGAGAGCTTTCAGTTTTAAATCGTACATATTGCATGTAATATGCATGCACATAAAAATATTCAAAAATTTCCATTTGTCTAGAATTTTATTTATGGATGAAAATAAAATAATTTCCTGCTATTTTCGCCTCCGTAAGATAATTCCGTACACTTCACAAAAAACCTTTCCGTACACTTCATTGAAAATTATGTCGCTGTCAATATCTTATTAGAATCTAACTTCACACGAATTTTAACGCCTCCTGCGCCATTTGGAATTTCCATAAAAAAAGCTAAACCCCTATTGAAATTGACGGATTAAATCTCTTCACAAATAAGCTGTGAAGTCTCCTCTATGCAGTTATAATTTTAAACGCTAATAAATTGAATATAAACTATTAATTAATTAAGTATTTTTAAGGTCTTCTAATATTGAACAATAAATAAAATATTCAGTACAAAGTTTGTTGTCCTATTTATTCATATACGAACCAACAAAATAACTTACCTCTTTTTTTTTTCAAATATGAGATATAACCAGCAGCATATTTATCCCAAAATAACGTGGAATGAAGAACAAAATTGTACCAAAATGTTCGGATAAAAAAATATAGAGCTAAATCGCATTAAAATTATTTAAGATTCTTCGAAAACCGGAAAGTAATCTTCCAATTGTAGAAACTAACTTCCAAATAAAAACTTATTAAATGCATTGTTTTTTCAGGAAATAAAAAGAAACCTTAGTTCTCTTCTTCTAAACATACGTTAAAGGCTGTTCAGAAAGTACGTTGATAAAACAGAAATTACAAACTCAGTTATCTGGATTCGAACACTTAAATATAATTTAGCAGAAAATAATAGAAAAATTAACAGTGGAAACTTTTAAAAACAAATTGGGAAGCTCTAATATAGAATATATGAAAGAATAGAAAATATGATTAATTAGACAAATTACTTAAATAACGAGAATTTTAATCGAATCGTCGTAAAAATTTATTTCAGTGTAACCATAAAATATTGACCTAACATCATAGTAGTTAAGGAAATAATTATGATTCAGTGGTTTATAGTTCAAATTTTAAGTAACCATTGCTAAAATGATGAAATAAAAGACTTTCTTTCTACATTATAGAATCAGTGAGATAAAAATTTCAGAATTCAATCGTCCACTTTAACCTTATCTCTTTTCTTTGATATTTATCATTCTCTGAATGTTTGTCCACATCAGTGTCTCCAGATATTTTTTAAGATCAGGGAGTCCCTTCTTGTTAATGAGAGTGTATCAAGACTAGATTGTCATTCGTTTGTCAAATATAGGATAATACAAAAGTAAATGAAGGAATGAGAAGTAGGGTATCGATAAGTGATGCATATAATTTTGAACACAATAATGAAAAATGAAATAAATGGCAATGACATGGATTTATAAAATGTAGTGTACAATTTTAACTTCTAAAATCATGACTGATTGATTTTAAACTGATCCTAAAGTAACTAAAAAAATTAAGTCCTCGAGGTGATACCATTTGGATGCACGTCCTAGAAAATTGCCTTCTTCGCATCTATGATAATTAGGCTTCATTTTATGAAATGCCTCAAGAAAGAGTATTTCACAAGTTTCCAACTTCCGTTTCTCTTCATAAAGTGAACAAATGTGCTCAAACAAAGAATTGTGCCCCATCATTCCGCCCCTTCCAGTTCTTTGTCAGATTTTTAAGTAGCACATATTTAATAACTGAAAAGTTTAAAGCAAAAGAAATGCACAGATAATTCTATAATCTAGATGCTCAGAATTTGTTGTTTCTTATGGCACTTGCCATGGAAAAACCCGTTGTTACGAAGACAGCGATTTTAGCTGGTGTGGGAGCGTCTCTTGTTTGTTTAGTAGCGCCAACTAGGGTCAAGAGTTGGAGCTACTCATAACTAGGGTTACTCACTATAATTAGGGCTACTCATGCATCACTCATTCACTTGCACAACCCCTTTTTACAGGAGGGCATATTCACACATCTCACAGATAGTACAACGGAAGAACAACCATGCCCAAACCGGGACTCGAACCCAGGACGCCCAGATCACGGGGAAGACGCACTACCCATATGCCAGGACGCCGGCTCAGAATTTGTAAGGACAAGCTCATGATAGATAACTTAACCTTAATGAATGATATCCTTAATTAAAAGTCACGATACTAATTCCCCTATATATGATAGGAATTTTTCATATTTAATACATAAAACTGCTCTCACTTTACTGTACGCTCTTATACACAGACATATCTTATTATCTTTCTTTAATTTTTTTACGTTATGTTTATGCAATTTTCTTGCCAATTTTGTTTATTTTGCATAAACCATTTATGTATGATTATAATTGTAAATACAATGTCTGTAATAGCTTCAGAAGGATACTTTTTATAATACGATTTCATAGTACATAAGTAGATTACACTCAGAATTTGTATGACAAGCACATGATAGAGATAGAGCCATAGAGATAGACTTCCATGAAAAAAGTCGCAATCCTAATTTTTGTAGATGTGGCATAGATTCTGCATTTTTCACCACGAAAAATTTCGTATTTTACTGTACACTCTGATTTATATATCTTATTACTGTTCTTTAACTTCTTTGTACTAAGCAAGCTTTATGCATATGCAATTATTATTATTATTATTATTGCAATTTTTGTTTATTTTGCATAAACTCTTAATCTATAATTATAAGTGTAAATTCAAGGTTTTCAATAGTTTTGACAGATATTTTTCATAACTTGAACTCATAATACATATGTAGATTACGATTTTGTTATAAAAATATAAAATATGGATATATAATTAACAGAGTTTTTAGAATTTCGATAATCGCCATTTGACAGCCCAAAATTCTGTTTGAAAGTAGAAATCACTTGTAAAGTATGAAAATATATTCATTTCATACAAAACAAATGACCATAAAAATGAATGAATGATAATTTTATGAATCGCATAAAGATAGTTTAGAAAAATGCATGCCATAAAAGATCAACAGAATTGTAGTTAAAATAAAATAGTGTAATAACTATATACTCTACAGATTATTGGAAGTATTATTTCAAATTCTTCAATATTATTATATCTACAAGTATTTTCAATTTAAAAAATAATTAAATATTTAAAAGTTTTCATTGTAAGCTTCTTTATAAACAATCGCAACATTTACTGGAGATCGACATTCTAGGAAAGATAATGTAAAAACACAAACTTAAAGATTTATTTGAACAAAATATATTCCAGCATCTTTCCTCTGATAAATATTTTCCATCTTCACATGATTCTTTTGCTTTCTTTTTTCTCTCGTCAGGCAGGATAATTTTCATTCGTAATTTTCATTTCATCAATCAAAAGTCTTCTGACACTAATTTAATTCCCCAGGGAAAGATTCCAGATTTATTAGTAATTTTATATCCCAAATGGTCTCTACCGAGAATGTTGGTTCTTTGTAGATACCTTTTTTACCATTTTGTTTTTGCTGTACGAAGTATATAAAGATAATATTTTGTAATCGCTAAAGCTTTCAAACATGTTTTTAACAAATTTCTGCTCTCTTTTATTGATGATTTTATAATTATTTCTGTAATCTAGTTTAAATTTTAAAAAATTACAGGATCTAATATTGTGATTTAAATTAAAATTGCTTAAATATTTGCGAAATGCTTTTTAATTTAAAGTTTTCATAACGGCCACCTGAGGGTATGGTCTCTGCTTATGAATCCGAGGGTTTCAGGTTCGAGATTCGATTCCACTGAAGAACCGTGGTGTGGTGTGGAAGGTTGGAGAGGGGTGCCAGCTCAAGTGTCATCGTCACCGAACTTAGATTCAAAATCCATCTCAAAAAAGTGCTAGTAATGCTTCAAAAAAAAAACGGACGTTAAATTGAACTGAATTAACGTTTTAATAATAATTAAAAAATATTTTAATATAGGAAATATACTTCTAATTGTTTTTGTATATATCATTTGAAATTTCTAATTTTTTTTTTTTTTTACTTAGGTTTAAACATAAACGTAAACACATAACATTCATCCGACACACTATTTTAATATTTTATTCAGAATGAAATTGTAAATTTAAATTATTTCGAAAGAAATACAGATTACATTCGTTTAATACTTTAAAAAGACATATACGAAGATACTTTAATGCAGAAATAGACGATCTCTTACATTTTCTTCGAAATACTTAGGGCTTGCAAATATACTATAGATGAAATTAATTGCAATAACCGCAATTTGAAAGAAAGTGAAATTATGGGAATAAATTAGCACATATTTAACTTTAAGCTTAGTATTAATTGGTACTTCATTATAAAGGGCTCATTTAATTTTATTTATCGTTTCATTAAATATAAATAATTCTCAAAATATTTAAATAAAAAGAGTGGTACTGAAGTCTTTGGAAACAATTAGAATTTTCCGTGAATAATTTACCATGTTAATTTCCTGAAAAGCACTCAAATATCTTTATGAAGCAAAAATCCATATTAAATGCAGTTCGGCAAACATATTATCATATTATTTCCGTCTCATTCATTTTATTCTAATATATTCTTGGTAATTCCCCTTTAAAGAAATTATGAGTCGTTTTTAACTTTCCCTCTGCATAGCTTCCCGCCACTTTTCGAAATAAAGAATTCTCATAAAACTTCAAAAGAACAAAGTCGTCTGCAGTAAGTGAATAACGTGAACAAAGGAGCGGAATTCTTTGACCAACCAGCCACTCGTGACTGTTGCCATTAATCATAAATCGAGCTAAATGAAAAAAGAGTTTTCATTTTTCTATTTTTTTTAAAAAAGGAAGAAAAAAAATTAAATAAAACAGCAAATAAAGGGAGAGAAAGAATTCTAATTAGATACAGATATGATGAAAATTATCTTCCAGCCTATTCGTTGCAGTATTATTATTTATTTTGGAAAGGCAGCAATTTGTATCTCATACTCAATCTTCTTTTCTACTATATACTTTTTTTTTATTTTAGCTCATCAATAAAACGGAGAAAAAGTCAAAAATTAGTAATTTTAGAAGATATTTTCAACTTAGGGGAAAGTTTCTATTTATAGATAAGTTGCATTTTCCTATTTATTTTGATATAATAGTTGGATTTTAAAATGAATTGGTTTTGTTTTCGATAAAACGATGGTAGTTTTTTTTTTTTTTTTTTACCTGTAATGCCATAGGATATAATTCAATATACTGTTCAAGAAAGAAAATTAAGAGTCATTAAATAAAAAAAAATACATAATTTGCCATCAAAGTTACTGAAAAAATATTGTAAAATGTTGATTACAATTTTATTTAATTCAAATTAAAATCCCATTAATTTCCTGTCTTATATTATTATGAATTTTAAAAAAAGGATTTATATGAGAATACATTTATATATATGTTTTTTTGTTTTGTTTTTTACCTTGGAAGAAAAATGGTTTTTTTTTTTTTTTTTTTTTTTATTGTACTTAAACCCTTATAATCCCTAAGCCACCCAAAAGCATTTCATTTTCTTATAGAAAATATTAATAATAAAAGACAAAATTAGGACTTTTTAAAATTAATGTTCAATTTAATAAAATTAATATTTAAAAATAATTATGATTAGTTTACTGAAAATAGAGAATTTTATATTTTAATCATTCTCCAATTTTAAAAGTAATTCATCCTTACAAATAACATAACGCAAATAAAATTTGTAATATTAAATTTTCTTTATTAATAATATCAAATAGCATCTCTTTAATTGCAACCAAATCCTAAAATCTATAAAAATAATTAAATGTCTTCAATAATACACTCGTAGTTATTTTCCCAAATTTCTAACTCCAAAGAATAAGTGAAACTTAGATTATAATTCCCCTTTCGCATAAACACAAAACAAGATATTATACCTTAAAATGAGTAAAAAAAAAAAAAAAAAAAAAAAATTGAGACTCACGAGATCTAAGTCTGGAAACAAGGTAGCTATTAGCAAATGTCTTGCTTTTTAATATTGGCTATTGGTATTGGTTGACGATATTAAGAACGATAGTAAGGATATTTAGGCACGGAATTTATGTAAGAGCCATTTTTGAAATGAGAGTTATGATATTTTAAATCGTAGTAAATTTTAATACCTATGTTATTTTGGGATGCTGAAAATCACGCAAACGCTTCTGGTTCTGTAGCAGAGACATTAGCACTGGGCGACCGTGACTCATAAGCCTTCAAATAAAGCATGATAAAATAATAAGAGAATGAATTATATTTAAAAAATTTGTTAAAGAAAACAATTTGGACAAATTACATAAAATGTTTAATTAAAAATTTTAGCAACCAATGATTCTGGTGAAGCAAATAATACACAAAGGAGGATAATCGTAAATATTAAAGAAACAGTAAAGAGTTGACATTAAAACTATTTGTTGCGCTCTTATTTTATTTAGAGTGTTTTTCATATTTATTAAGATAAAGTGGCTCATTATCGAGCTTTCATTTACTTTCTTATGTGCTAATGTTGAAATTTATCACAATTTTGTGCTCTCGAAGAATGCACAGCAAAAATTCAATAAAAGAACATATTTTGTCCGTTAATCAATTTATTAAAATAACTGTTGGCTCGAAGCAAGTGAAATCATTTTATAGTGTAGAAAAATTCATATAGAGATCTCACAATATTTAAAACAATAGATTAATTCATGACTGAAAAATTTAAAAATATATATATATTTATATAAATTTCTGTCTTAAGTATACAAATAAAAGAATGTTTTTGAACCTGGCTTTATTAATTTAATTGTTATGTTATTATCTGATATTAAAATGATGTTATTATCAGAGCATCATATTTGTATCTTCTCTTCTCGTATTTGAAGTATATATGCAGAAAATAATGTAAATATATATAAAAAAAATTCGAATTCGAGAGTTTGTAGGATCTCTACGTTTTAGACCTCTTCGAGTTCGAAAAACACATTTTTGAAAATATGCCTTCCTTGAATATCATAGCTCAAAATTATTGTGAACTAGACAGATTAAATTTGGTATATGATCTTTACACCAAATTTGTAGATTTCAATTAACTTTTGAACGAAATTCCTTTTGACGAAGTTTGATTATCCGGCTGTCCGGATATAAGTTAATATGATAGCTGCAAAAACGAAGATAGTCAGATGAAAAAAAATGTAAAGTGTAAATACTGGTCAGATTTGGAACTAAATATGCCAAAGGGTTCATCATCTGTTGGTCTGCACATCCACAAGCATGTAAACGCGACAATTCAGAATGTCTTGATTTAAATATGTAAAAGTTTGTACGTGATTATGATTACAATTGTGGTTCAGTGTTTAATTTTCATTTCAATTTGTGGGAATATATATATCAAAAACACATACTAAGTTTTATCGATTATTTTTAATTACCGCTTTCAGCGATTAATCGCCAAATACTGCATACTCATGAACTCTTTAGTGTCTATAATTCACCAATGGTAAGCGATTATTAATATACAAATATATTTGTTAGAAAATATACTAGAAATATTTGCAGAAATCACTTTCATTGGTTAAAATAATCACCTTTAAACAAATAGTACACTATTAATAAACGCAAAAGTTCTAATCATTGTTCAAACAATGACTTATATCCTTTCTCACTACTCAAAACAAAACAATGTCACAATATTTTCATATAAATTGTATTTTATTTGATTACTAGCCACCTTTGGCGATCAGCCGGTTCGCTAACCTTAATGCTCGTTAAAATTTTAAAAATTAAATATTTTATGTAACTCCAATTTTAATAACTTTTTTATCAAAATATTTTAAAACTTTAAATTTTGATAGTCATTTAATTTACTCAAAATATTATAATGGCCTTTAGTCATAACGTAACATGTATCTCTCTAATATTCTGTTAATTCCCGTAGAATTTGTGCTTTAAATTGAAGTGGAAATCATTAAACTGCAAGTAATATAATAATATTGTTTTACTGAAACAAAGCATTTTTTTATAATATGATTACTGAAAACAAAGTCAATGAGCATTTAAAATTTATAGGCACTAAAGAATATATTTTTTAAATTTATGTAATATCTCAAGAATTTTTCAACAAAACTTTCTCAGATTCATCATGAGCAGATCGATTAATTAACTATGTTTAATTTTAAATGTATCAAACATAAGAAAATAAACAGAATCGTTTAAAATAATAGATCGAAAACAGGTTAAAAAACTACTTAAAAAACGATGTACTTAAAACTATAAACATATAAAAATTATATATAACCAACATAAATACTATTTAATTACAAAAGCACACAACTAACCTAAAAATAATTTAAATCAAGTCCAAATCCTTTGAAAATAGTTGTCAACAATCAGAACACAATGCACATGCGTGAATTTTCTACGCCAGTTGGGATAACGCTATTCAGATTAGAAATTTTTAATTTCATTTATTATGTTTTATTTTAATTCAAAAGTACTTCAGAATGAATCTGAAAGATCGATTAATTAACAATGTTTAATTTTAAATGCATCAAATTAAGAAAATAAACATTAAGATCATATTAAGAAAATAAACAGAATCGTTTGAAATAATCGGTCGAAAACATGTTAAGCCTAATATCATTAGCGTGGGAGAAAAACTGAAATTTTACTCATTTAGCGTTCTGAAATGAAGATTTTCTTTTTGACGGGAAAGTTAATTTTTAATTAATAATTAAAATTCTAATTAAAAATTCTAAAACAGGGACCCCAGTTGCACATTCCCAATCTCCAGTGTATACATGCACCAAATTTGGTAGCTATAAGTCAAACGGTCTGGCCTGTAGAGCGCCAACACACACACATATTGAGCTTTATTATAAGTATAGATATAGATAAAATATTACATTCTTTGTACTTGAAATAAATTGAATTTAATTAAAATTTTTCTTTAAAATTTACATATTTAATTTTTATTCACTAACATAGCGGTGTAATTTTATATATTTCTGATTAAACTGCTTTTGATAAAATTTCATGAAGTGCATAATTTCTATAATTTTGCAAAATGAAGAAAAAAAAGCTGCAAACATAATTTTAATGAAAACAAAATTAATCCCTTTGAGAAGTTTACCTTATAAATCAAAATATCTAGCATTATATATGCTGACAATAAATAAATCAGTTGTGTCTTAATTGAAAATACCTTCTCAAAATACCAATTTCATAAAAATTGATTTTTCAGAATTCTTTCTCCACTTTATTAAAGAGCCACAGTAAAATGAATATCGAGTAAGAGTAGATTGTGGAGAGCTGCAAATTGCTGCCTATCTAAAATACATAAAAATGCCAGAACAAACAGGCGGAAAGATGATATTTTCACTTTAGTTTAATTTGACTTCAGACCTGTCATTGATTTATCCTTTTATTTTCTTTTTCCTTTCTTTTCTTTTTCTCTTGTTTTGGCTTAAAATTGAAAAATGAAGTCTTCTTTCCTTTAACTTCATTTACAATTAATGGCAACAGTGAAGAATGGTTGGTTGGTCGAAGAATGCCGTTTCATTGTTCAAGCTCTTTGCTTGCCGCAGACGGCATTTGGTTGTTACAAAATTTTATGAGAATTCATAATATCACAGTGTTAACTGTAAGCGGTTCCACGTCAGAGATTCTGAGCAATGTGGCTGTGGAGAAATGGGCATTCTACTTCATTATGCTACTATCTGCCCATTCATCACATCTTTTCACTTTAGCAAACTCATGCAGGACTTCGATCCATTCTGGCGGAGCAGCGGGATGAAGAATAAAATGTCAAAGTTCAATACCAGAAACCTATTTCAATTCATCTCGAATAACGAATGTCGGATTTCCTCAGATCCAAGCAAAGAATAATGTGTTCATTAATGCTTCCAGAAAAGATCCTCTCAATGCAAATAAATCTTTTCATCAATTTCCATAAGTCATTAATCCTCAGCAAACGGATTCTAATTTTTGAATTCTAATATGAAGTACTTTGTATCGTAAAGTAGCCTTAAATCAGTTTTTTCAGAGCAGTCTTTTCAATCAATCTCATCGGTTCTATCTCCTCTTATTCTTTAGTTTTATTTTTAATTTCTCTCACTCGCAGCATAGAGTAAGTATAGTGATCGTCAAAATATTCGAACACGAATTTTGGACAAATATCCAGGCTTTTTTAACCTCCCTCAATTCGAAAAATACGTTTTTGAAAAACTTCTGTCTCTCTGCGAAAAGGATAACTCAAAAATTCTTCCAACTAGGCAACTCAAATTTTGTATACAGTTTTTTGCATCAAATTTGTAGATTTCTATCAAATTTTCAGTAAAATCTGTTCAGAGGAAGTCAGTCTGTACGGCTGTTCACATATAAGTTAACACGATGTTTAAGAAGCGAAGAGAGCTAGATAGATAAAATTCAGTACACATATTTAATATCTATACTATGGAAAACTGTCAAATTTTAACACAAAACGAACTACGTGTTGACTGTCTTTTCGTTCCGTTCAGAAACATGTAAACGCAGTAGTTAAAAAACGCAATGCCTTAAATATATCAAATTTGGTATGGGATTTTGTGATTACGAGTGCAGTTTTGGTACCAAATTTTTATTTGAATCAGTTGAAAAAAATGTGTCTTAAACACAAATTCGACTTTAGGAGGCTATTAACGCATTTCAGAGATTAATTACCAAGTAACTCGCCAAGGATAACGCGATATATTTTTAAAAATGCTAGACAGTCAGCAAATGTTAATATTTCGTAACTATTGAACGCCAATGTTATGCAAGGCATTTTGTGGTATGAAATGTTCATTAGAGAGTATGCGAGGAGGTTTTGGGGAGAT
>JAPMOR010001988.1:120512-132909 GCA_026543865.1 Argiope aurantia
GGTATGAAATGTTCATTAGAGAGTATGCGAGGAGGTTTTGGGGAGATCACTTCCACTAATCGTTTTCAATAAATCTTTCGGTGTGGAGCTATTCGATTGAAAGGGAACCCATGCGGCCCCGAGTTAAAGCATACTGTATACTGTAATGAAAAGAAACAAATAATTTTTTATATGATAAAGAAAAATAAGGATTTTAATAAAGATTAATAGCATTCATTAAGAGCTTTAGATCTTATCCAAAACTTTATTATGTCTAAAAATAAGAGTAATTCAAATTTTAAAGAGACTATGTATTATAAAATTATATTCATTTCCCATGATCAATTCCATTTTAGTAATAGCATAAAAGATTATACGTTTGGGGTCAAAGGGATCGAATAGTGTTATTATGTAAAAAAAAAGAAAAAAAAACTTTTATTATTGATCGCTGACAAGAAAAAGCAATTTTCTTATTGTTAAAAAATGTTTCTCTATTTCACTTATCACGTATGGCTAAAGTAAAAAAAAAAAAAAAAAAATGCATTTTACTACTTCCAAGGCTAACGAAAACCTCATACAAACGAAGCAAAAGATGCATCCAAGTGTTTATGCATTCTCTGTTTATTTTTTCCAATTGTTTATTTTATACCTTAGATGCTTTCAAAAGAGTTTCAAACCGTACTACCAGGATGGATAGCTGTCTTTCTATTCAGCTGGAAAATTTAATTTCTGAGAGCGGCTTCCAGGTGAATTATGCTCCAGGCGCTGACGAAGGAGTAAAACACAAAGAAGATAGAATACAATGAAGACTATTATTTCTCTTTTGTTAGCAAAAATGAAAAAAAAATCTGAATGTTTATGAATTTTCTTTTATTCATTGTGTTTTTCGTTGAGAATCTTTTATCTATAAGCTCTGCAATGAGAGAATCATTGGTTTGTTCCCCAAATGTTTTTGCTTATTTAGGGTATCCTCTTTTCTAACCTTAAATATATAAAACTGGGAAATAATGTTTGGATTCTTCCAGATTTTGCCAAAGGAAGCTTTTGTTTATCCAGAACTTTCAATCGATAAATTAGCAAAGTTTAAAAGTCTAAAATGTTCGGTCAGTGCACTTTTAAAATAAGATTTTACACATAAAAGGGAATAAAAACTAATCTTATACGGTTTTTCAGTTTCTTTACTTCCGATAATGTATTCGGAGATAGTGAATTTGTGTGTATTTTTTAAAGGAAATAACTTAAATGCTAAGCAAAAAGGAATCATTCTGATTTACATCTGTGAGTCTGAATGATAGGTCAGGTCACTATAAATAATAATATGAAGTCAGCTAGAAAACCACCATCAATATTTATATCAACAAGTAAATGAAGTTTAAAAGTTTGAAATGTTCTATCAATACACTTTGGAAATATGATTCTGCACGGAAAATATGAATAAAAACTTATATTGCATTGTCTTTCAGTTTCTACTCTTTCGTTAATGTATTCAAGGATTGAATAAGTTTCGGTGCATTTTTATCGGAAATAACTGAAAGACTTTTAATTGAAATTAATTGAAAGAAAGCAAAAAGAATGATTTCCGATTTAGTTCTGTGCGTCTGAAAGAAAGATCAGAGCACTATAAATAATAACACGGATACTAAAGTCTGCTGTAAAAAAATCCCACTGTAAAAAAATCCCACTTTCATAGGTGGTTTGGCATCTCATTAGAAGTTGGATTATAATGATATCAAAACCATTCCTGAACCCTCCGGGGTAGAATCTGTCAACTTCCAAGTACTCGTGATTTCCCTAGAGAGACCAAAGCTAATGAAGTGAAAGGTAATTTAATAGTCACAATTTGATTACATATTTGCCTTGCAGTACCAGAACCGAATATAAAAAAAATATCAGCAATAAAAATCAAGCATAAACTTCATTTGCAATTCAGGGTCTTATTTTAATTATTATTTAACATAGCTAACAATTTCTTCCAGAAAAATAACCAATTTCATTTTTTAAAATGTATGTATTACTTTACTTTTATGTCTCGCGGTATCTTAAACTTTTTCTCTTTTAAAACACGTTTAGATTTTTCTCCCCTTAAAACATGTATTCTAGTCGAAAAATTGAATCTCTTTTGAATACCCATATTCTTTGGGAACTTTCGCGAAGAGTAAATAACAAATAATTCGAGAATTGATTTTGTAAATGAAAATAAAATTATTCAATGCAAAACTGAAAAATAATTTCATAATTTCAAAAATAGCACTAATAATCTTCGACTACAAAGGAATAGAAGTAAATTTTTGCAGGACATTTAAAAAGATATCGAATCTCATTTGTTTCATTTACCAACGGAAATACAATAAAATAACCTTTCCAGAAATAAAATGAAATATTCACTATTCCCAGGTCTTAAGAAACTTTCTTCCAAAGACATTCAAAAGTAGCAGAAAACATGCCCGGAGTAATGGTCCCACGTATGCCTTGTTTTTTACGGATTCTTATTTTGCACTTCAGATACTTCTAGAAGATATACAGAACATAATTTTTATATGGATATATATTTTTCTCTTCATCTGTAAAATTCAGTTCCTCATTGTGATTTCTATTCGGAATATTTTAATATATACATTCGGAAAAATTGAAAGAAAATACAACGTATTAAAAAATAGTTGTTCAGATTGTAAAAACATTTTAAATGTTTATGTCCTCTCTTCAAATTCATTAGTTTCCCACTAGGACGTGATTGTCTAGAAGAATCAGAATGAAAGATATTGCATTTTTGGCAAGAATTAGCGATTTAGTTTAAGACTATTTTTGTTTGTAGCATTTTTATGATGCTATTTGATCACTCTTTGAAATGCAGTGTTTTTATAATTTATTTCGTACTTATTATATGTTCATGATTTTAAAATATTGTTTTCAATGAAAGAATGAAATTTCCGGTGGAAAATGGGAATCCTTTGATCGAAAATGAACAGGTAAGTCTTCTGGGAACAGTTTGATAATTTCTTTAAAAAAATAATATGCAGCTCAAGCTTTCATGCATTATTGAATAATTTTGTAAGCTGATGCCAATAAATTAAAATGCAAAATAAGAAAATTAATTTTATGCGTCCAAAAAAAGTTTGATGCAGATTATAGATATGGAAAATAGGTGTTATTGGTTGTCTGAAAAATAAGCAAATATTTCCTACCACGTAATAAGCATGCAACACTCAAAAGAAGAAAAAAATTGCAAAACGAAAATGTCAAATACTTCAGTTTCACCTTTTTCAGTTAAATATTTGAAGAATTATTGCTATTTAATGAACCCAGAAATAAAAATAAATGAAGAGTTTCTAATGAAGTATCTTCTAATAACTAAACTTACAGTTAATATGCATTTCTAAATTCTCGAAATTACATTTCCGTTCAAATTACGGTTATTGCAATTCATTATTGTATATTTGCCTATTAAGCACAGCCCTTAAATACTTCTAAGAAAATGTAAGAAGCCGTCTTTTCCCTAATTAAAGCATTCTCTATTTGAAAGATATTTATGGAAAAAGTGAGTGTAAATAAAGAGTAGACCTTTAATCAGAGATGTCATTAATTAATCTTAAATTGCTAAAATTTTAATTCAGTAGTTGCTAAAATGATTTAAAAAATCTTGAACAAGTAGTTACTAGATATTGTAATTATTACAGACTATCTATAACTATCGCTAAAGGAAAACGTTATTACATTATCCATCCAGACATTTTTGGCTCGATAATGTATTCACTTTTTTAGACCTATTGGATATCGTTTCGTCTTCGTGAAAAATAATGTGTATTGCCTTCGAACAGTGTATAGTGATATGATCTGAAAAAGAGTAATTAATCAAATGGCTTGTTTGTGCACTCGTCCTATATAATTACTATCGAACATATGTGGTATGTTTTCTGAAAGAAGCTGAAAAGATTATAATCCGTTTCCGATTGCGAAAAAATCGTTTTGTAGTACTTAAACATGAATCAGTGAATTAATTAAATCTTTTCATCATAATTATATAAAACTATACACAACCAATACTGTACATGCAGTATAGGATTAAGTACACACATAACATTTTGAGGTTCAGAAAAAAAAGTCACCAACTTTTTGTGAAAGTTTTTCCGCATATTCTGAAATTCCAAAATTTCCAAAAAATGGTTATCTTTTGTCTTCCTATAACTTGTAATTCCTGTATATTTCTAAATATTTTATATTAATGAAATTCTATTTATTGTTTTCTTTTGTATTTATTCCTTTACCAATATAATACAGCCGTGATTTTTTTGCACAAAATGGCGTTGCACCTTAATATATAATTTCCAATGAATTTTGCAACATCTCTGTATTTCTGAATTTTTTTAAACTCTATTATTTCTTCGAATTAAAGCATGATTCAGACGACATTTTATCCAAATAATTAAACTTTAACAGCTTTAAAGAATTAGAGAATTTTATGGCAAAAGTAAAATTCACATAACAAAAAAATCTGAGAATTATATGCAAATATATGAATAAAATTTATTTAATATTAAACTTCTTAGATATTGATAGTATTTTATTATAGCTTATTATCATTTGTTCATTTAAATAGTTTCCTAATTTGATGTGGAAATACTTTTGTTGTCAGACTTAGTAGATATGTTTTTTGCAATCTTAAATATTTATTTTCCTGGAAAATTAATTTATATAAATTTTTCTATGTTGTCATTTCTCAAAAGAGCTTCTGTTTTTTGAAATCAAATTACAGATAAAAGGAGCAATAAGGCTTAGACTGAAAATAATACAGTTTTCAATTATGATTGGAATATTTTTGTAACACAAAAAATATTATTTTGTTTGTAGGATAGTTCAATAAATTAACTTTAGTTTAAAAGATTTCCAAGCCAAATTCTGAGAAAAAATAAATAATAAAAATTGCTAAAGATGACATGAGTTATTGAATATAAATAAAATTGTGCTCATGCTTCTAAATCATTTTTTTTTACTTTCAGTGCATTCCATATAAATTAAACTGGCGAAAAAATTCGTCTGTGGAATTTTTATGAAATAATACTTCCTCATAACAAAATTCCTTTTCTTTTTTCTTGAAATGCAAAGAAATCTTTTTTCAAAATTTCTCCAATTTTCGAGGCATTTTTTTTTTATGCAATGATAGAAATCTATGACAAAATTGTAATCAATAGTTTTATAATCCTGTAAGACATGCATCTACAGGGTGCGGCAAAAAAAACTCAGGCAAAGTTATTACATCATAGAATAGAAATTAATTGATCACTTTTTTAAATTTTTTTCATTTCTTTTTGTCTACCACTTCAATTATAATATATTCCATAATGTATGTTTTAGCTTACGTATTCATTTTTGGCTTTTATAAAATGCCAAGCAAAATATATGCAATTTCAGAGTTGTTTGAGCAAGGAAAACGAACAGTATGATGTCGTTCGTTTGCTTAATGTGCCTCGGTAAACAGTGTATGATGCAATCTATCGTTTCAAAGAGCTTGGCAATGATAGTCAAAGTCCAGGAAGTGAAAGAAAACGTATGGGAAGAACACTTTCAGCCGTAAAGTTATAAGAAAGCGAGTTCAATGAAATTCGAAGGTTTCATGAGAAAAATCGCTCGTGCACTGGCAATAATAGACCGATAATTGCAACGAATGTCAAAAACAGAGCTTAGATTAAAGCCTTACATGTGCCAAAAAGTTCAGCTTCTCAATGAAGAAAACAAACTCATGCCACTCCAAAGAGGCCGAAAACTTTTGAAACGGGCTGCAAGTCAGCGCTGAGAGAGATTCTTTTCACTAATGAGAATCTCGTTACCGTCCAAAAGCCCATAACTCCTAGAACTATAGGATCTAGTCTGTAGATAATCCAAACACTCCAGTAAGTATTAAACTTCACAATAATCCACAGTTCGTCTTTTTCTGGAACATAATTTGGGCAAGCGACAAAACATTTCTGGTTTTTGTAGATGAGGGCGTTAAAATTAATAAAAAAAATTGTGCCATCGGGATAATATAAGAGCTGTTGTATTTTCATGAACCAAAACGAATTTCGAAAATGTAAAGTTGGAGATTCAACTAGACTCCGCACCATCTCACAAGTTTAAAATGACAAAAAAGTGGTGCATGGCGCATTTTCTGGACGAGACATCGTCTGGAGAGTGGGCACAATATTCTCCAAATCTCAATCCCTTGATTACAGTGTATGGTCTATTTTGAAGTATAGGGCTTGCACTAAAGGGCATTAAAGTTTGGACTTTCTAAAGCAGAGACTTCGGCGGGAAAGGGATGACTTAAAGGTAGAAGACTTGCAGCCCATTGCTGAAAATTTCAATTAGCGTTTGCACCTGTGCATCGGTGCAAAAGACGGCTACTTTGAAACAAATTAAATTTATTTATTAGTAAAAGTCTACTCTTATTATTATTATTTGTTGCATTTTGTTAATTTATTTATTTTAAATCAAGTTATATAAAAAATTGTTCGTCCAGGTTTTTCTGTAGCATCCTGTATTTTCGAAATATTTAAAAATTTTGTAGTGGAGATGGACTATCCCAGTGCTCCTTTATTTTATTTGACTCTTCAAGAAAAACCGAAATTTTCCTCAATATTTGAATATTTTTGTCATATGAATAATTAGCATTACCTCTTTTAGCGCAGAATAGTGTACGATGTTCTTCTATGCTCTGAATACCGGCCAATGTCGGGAAGATATCAACAATGTTGTTCAGCATTATGCACTAACAGGGACTTCTCAATCAAACAAGGGATTTTCAGTAAGAAATTAGGAATATATAATTTCATTTATCAGTAATCGTTTTAAAGTATTCTATTCACATAAAATATATAATAAAATAAAATATATACATTTTTTTGTAAAATTATTTAAACTTTAAAAACGAAATATTTGTAAATATAGGTGATATTTGAAAATTTATTCAACAATTGTTTTTTTCTGGAAATATAATTTCTTATTGAATTTGAAACACATTTATATGCAGAAAATAAATCAACAAAAAACCATAATAAAAAAATAACCTTTTTTTACGGTGTTTAATGATTTAATCCGATATTTTCATACATCCTATAAACATAAAGAAAGTCATAAGTAAAGATTTTGGGAAATTTCTAAACTTGTGGAATCAAATAGCCACTTGCAAGCACTTGCGGATTTAAGAATTTTTTTTTCAATTATATTATTAGCTTTATTAGTTTAAACTACTAAACAAATAAAGAATTAAAAATATTTTTGCATTATTCAAAATACTAGCAGAGGAATATTAAATCCATTTTATATTAATTAACTTGAAAACTTCGATAAGGAATGAAAAAGTACATCGGAACTCAGTAACATTTTATTGCTCTCCAAATAAAGGAAATAAATGTCTTTTAAATAAGCATTAGAACTAGAAATGACTCTCAAGATATGTATTATTTGCTTATTTTCCGATCATTTATTTTGCATTTCGGATACCCCCAGACAATTTGTTAAACGTACACATTATAAAGAGAACTCCCTTTGTCTTTGTCAATAAAATTCAATTTGGAAGTGCGGTTTTCAGTTGGAATGCTTAATGCATGTTTTTGGCGAAAGTCATAGCTAAGAAAATATAACATAATGGAAAGAAGAGGTTTTCTTAGGTTGCAAGACGGAGCTTTTTTTAAATACTTACATCCATTTTTTATTGTGTTTGTTTTTCTGACGAGATTATATCATCTGGAAATTCTCCGTATTAAAATGAGAGCGATTGTATTTTTGACGATTCTGTGATTTAGATCGTCTTATTACTTTATTGTCTATGATATTTCTATTTCAATCTTCAAGTATTTGAATGTGAAGAGATGTTTTTGGGTTCCCCATAGTGTTTTTGTTTTCACATTTAATCTAAAGGCTCTTGGAAGCAAATAAGTTATAATAAAAGAAAACATTCCGAAAGTAATATGTACTAAGTATAAAGATTTCGAATGTTTCTCTCTGCTGCACGCCTAGAAAAATATTAGAGAATTATTTTTTTGCTTTAATTTATTTTTATTTTCTAAATGGCATTTTGATATAATTTATTTTTCTGACAGCCAAAGCTTATTAAATTTATTACATTCTTTAATTATTTTTATAATTGTTGTAAAAGAATTGTATGTGCTAAGTAAAGGTGATGATTTAATTTGAAAATATGATTGAAACGTTTCTTTTGGCAATATATCAATAAACATTGGAGTTAAATTTCAATATGCCTTAAACTAGCTACTTCAACCCGCCAGAAGGTACACTGAAAATTCAAAATTACCTGACTTCCCCAACAACAGCAATGGCTGGAACTGTGGTTGAGTCCTAAGTGCTGGTACAACCGGCCACGGTACTTGCCCTTCCCTAGGGAAGTACGTTCCGTCATCGATGGGAAGAGCCAGGCCAACGTCTTTTTTTTTTTACCCACCAGGATGGCGAAAACCAACCATCATGTCAGAAGTTTCTCATCTTCAATTACGAGGTGCCCACCGGGGGAAATATATTTCATTATGCAATCGATACATTTTTATATCATAGCAACTTAAATTGCTTTAATGCGTTTAACTTTATTAAGCTTAGAATGCGAAAACAAATTGAGGTAAAAACAATTTATACCTTTATTAATTTTTACAAACACCTTTATTACCAAATTATTTTTAAAAAATTCATTTTTACTATAATTATTTATATCCGAGCTAAAAATATTTCGTGTTTTCTAGAAAGTCATTCTAAGGGGAGTCAATAAATTGATAAAATGTTTTTCTTAGCTTCAACATCATTATTAATTTCTAAATATTTTATAAAAACACATGAATTTATTAATTTAATGGAACAATAAAATAAATTTTTAATTAAAGAACTAATCTACTTTTGTTTATAGCCCATAAAAGAAGATTTAACTTCTTGTATCTCTTATATTAAATTGTTTTCCCTGACTAGACAAGTGTTTTAAAAAAACATATATATGTACTGTGTTTTTTAAATCATTATACATAAATAGTTAATATATGCAAATACATACATTCTCATTATTTTCTAAGAATATCCTAAAAGTTTTCTTCAACGTTTTTGAATCGAAAAGGCTCTTTTCACACATTGACTCGCCATTTCCTTTCTAAACAAGTGTATCATATTCAACTTAATATACAAATTATTTTTAAAAACACCTTTCGCCTAATAAAAGCATAGAAACAAAAAACATATTTGCATAATTTGAAATACTTTTTATGAAACGTCATATTTCATTCATTCCAAGTAAAGTCTAATGTATTGAAAGAAAAACAAACAAAGGAAACTAGACGAGGTGAAATCTTTCAGCATACCCAAGACGCCAGAAGACTTCTAAAATACACACAATAAGCAAAAGAATCATCCGAAATATTTATGCATTCTTTGTTTATTTATCCCAACGTTTATTTTGCTCCACAGACACCTCCAGGGTGGGTGTAGAAGGAAGACTCAGATGGACAACTCTCTTTAAATTCATCTGAAAAATTCAATTTCTGAAAGCAGTTTCCAGTTGGAATGTTTTTCATGTGATTCTGGGAAAAGGTACTGGTAAAGAAAAATAGAACACAGCGGGAAACATAGGTTTTTGGTATTGCAAGATGGAAATATTTTAAATGTTTAGGATTGTAGTATTGTTGCCATCTTTTACTTCCAAAGAGACTCAGTGAATTGGAAGTTCTGAAGGTGAAAATGAAGCTGATTGCATTTTTGTCGGAAATCAGAGTTTCTGGTTTCAAGCTGTTTTTGTATGAGATATCTTGATTTCTCTTTTGAGTGTTTAAATGGTAAGTGACAAATTCTTTTGTTCTCTGGTGTGTTGAATATACTGTTTATTTAAATTTTGAAAAAAATTTTGATAAAAAGGATATTCTGAGAAAAAAGTAGTTGAAGTGTGAAGCATATAAAATTGAAGAGGTTTGAATTTGTTCTTACAAAATAGAAATGTTGTTCATGTAAATACGTGTGGTGTAATATTTTTTTTTCATTATTATTTGAAATTGATATTTTATTCATTGCTGTGCAATTATAATTAAGAGAACTCTTATCTCTTCTTACCTTTCAGGTCTATTTTCTTGATTAACATTGAATTTGAAAGTCGAAAAGTGAAAATAAAGGTTACATTTTTAAAATGATTTTTTGATTACATTATTTTAAAAGTATATAAGCTAAGTATTATAGTAAATTTATTTAAGATAGTTCTCTTTTTATTCTCCTTAAACTATATAAATATAAATATATATAATATATAAATAATTATTAAAATATATAAATAAATTTATATAATATAATTATAATATAAATATATAAATAAATTTATCTATTTCTTGTGTCTTGGAACCGGTTCTAATGATTTGGATAAAATTTTATAATTATATAAAGAATGTAAAGTTTAAAAACCAATCGTGAATTCAAAGTTTTCATCCTGATTTTAAGAGGGAAGTTTCATGAATTGGATGAAGCTAGACAAGTTTGAAAAAAGACTTATTTATTTGTAACAGAATAAGAGTTTCGATTGTTTGATTTTTTTAAATAAAACTTTGAGCAATGAATAAAATGACACAGAAATATTAATTCTGTTTACAACTCATGATTTCATCTGAAATTCAAATTCATTAAATTATTAATTATAACAAATAAAAAACTATCCGTTTAACAACAACAATTATTTTTAAAAGAAATATTTGATTCTTGTATAACATCATGAAAAATTTCGAAACTCAAATAAATAGACATTCTAAAACCAATATCTTATTTTTGCATTCAAAACATTTCATGTATTTTTAAAATTTCCATCCCACGATGTTGAATTTATCATACCGTTCTCTCTTAATTCATGTCTATTTCCGAAACACTTTAAAATCAAACATCAGCAAAAATTTTTAATTTAATGAACTCAATTAAGGATTTCAGACAACCTTGCTTTAACTCTGTTTATAAACGACTTTCGATACTCCAAAATCCGTTGGAGTTCTCAGATGAAAATTTGTTTGAGCAATTAAGTTTATTAAGCGTTTATTTTTGGCAGTGGTGTTAAGGAAGCTTATGTAGGAGCGAGGACATTAAAGAAGACGAAGAACTGTTTACGTTTAATAATTTGCAAGCTTTATCGGTTCTAGGTCATGTTGGAAGTATGACTGGACAAAGTGGAACTGGAATTTATGAAAGCAATATGCGCCAAGATGGAAAATTATGTTACAGAGTTGCAAGAGTTAAAATTGGGTTCCCTGCATTCATACGAGCTTCACGCTTGAGGTTATTGCTACGAAATGCAAATGTTTCTTTAATAGTCTTGCTGAATTCTTTTAGAGTTTCAATAAGGGTTTGAATTAGTCATTATTTTTTCATATATTAAGAGCTGAGAATGTATTGTAATTGCAAAAAAATCAAACTCGAGATTTCGGCGAAATTACACGTTTCTGACCTTCCTCACTCAGAAAAATTCAGTTTTGTAATGATGTCTCTCTGTCTGTCTTTAAATCATATTGCTGAACCCTTTTATGATTTCAATAAAGGTGTCTATAAGTCATTATTTTTTTGCATACGAAGAATTGAGAATGTATTGTAATTGTAAAAAATTCGAACTCAAGAATTTGACGTAATCGCATGTTTCAGACTTCCCTGAGTTAGAAAACCATGTTTTTTTAAATGCTGTTTCTCTCTGTAGAAACTTGGTAGCTCAATGATGTTATGAAATAGATGGGTAAATTTGTGATATGAACTTTAATTAAAATGTATTGATTTATGTCAAATTCTGAACAGAATTTGAGAGAGGAAATCTTTTTAAATGACTTTTTCAATATAAATTAATTCAATAACTACAAAAAGCACACAGATAGATTGATAAAATTTGGTTCACAGATTTAGCACTTAAATCATCTTCAATCAAAATTTGAACCAGAGATGTGAAAAAGTTAATAATATGTTGGCTTGTACTTTTGCATGCATAACTTAAATCGAAGAAATTCGATATGGGTTCTTGTTATTACAACGATAGTTCCGCGACAAATTTTGTTTTAATTCGTTCGGAAAAAAAGGAGCTTCCAAAATATATATTTGCAAGATTTATTCAGTAAAAGTACTAGATTCATGCCAAAGATCTTTATTTCATTACTTTGTTTGTCTTGCCATGCAAGGTTATTCTTAATCCCTACCCCCAATTTTATAAGTAGGTAATCAGAACTTTCTTCCTTTGAAGCTTTTTTATAGATTATATATCCCAGAATAATGAATTTATTTAGGTTTTATACGCAATATTACTAATGACTCACGAAATCAGTGACGTTTTCTTTGATATTATAATCTATACTTATATAAAGCTCAATGTGTGTGTGTGCGTGTGTGATAGATTGCATCATACGATAGATTGCATCATACACTGTTTACCGAGGCACATTAAGCAAAC
>JAPMOR010001988.1:134078-158787 GCA_026543865.1 Argiope aurantia
TGTGTGTGTGTGTGTGTGTGTGTGTGTGTGTGTGTGTGTGTGTGTGTGTTGGCGCTCTACAGACCAGACGATTCAACCTACAGCTACCAAATTTGGCACTTGTATACCTTGAAGGCCGGGAATGTGCACCTGGGAGTTATTTTTTCTAATTTTTAACTAGAATTTTATTTATTTAGAAATTAAGCGAAATTTTGACGTGTTTCTGCTATAACTGCCGAAAATATTACCGCACAAAAAAGATTTTTACATGAAGTTAAAGATAAAAAATTTATCTTTTAAATGATACTAATGTTTTAATCTTAAAATAAAATTTATATTTTTAATGAATTTTTAAATAAATATTTTAACTATGTTTTTCAATAATTTTTTTCGTCAAAAATAAAAATGAGGATTAAGCACGTTTCGCATTCATCTATACTTATAATAAAGCTCAATGTGTGTGTGTGTGTATGTGTGTGTGTGTGTGTGTATGTGTGTGTGTGTGTGTGTGTGTGTGTTGGCGCTCTACAGGCCAGACCGTTTGACCTACAGCTAGCAAATTTGGTACATGTATACCTTGGAGGTCGGGAATGTGCACCTGAGGTCCATTTTTTGAATTTTTAATTAGAATTTTAATTATTAATTTAATTTTTTCCCAAGCTAAAAAGGATAGGCTTAAGAAATTTTCGGCAGATTATTTCAAAAGATTCTGTTGATATTTTTGCTGTTTGATGCATTTAAAATTAAACATTGCTAATTAATCGATCTTTCAGATTCATTCTGAAGTACTTTTGAATTAAAATAAAACAGAATAAAGAAAATTAAAATTTTTTAATCTGCATAGCGTTACCCCAACTGGCGTAGGAAAATTCACGCATTTGCGTTACCGTAACTAACGAAGAAAATTCACACATGCGCATTGTGTTCTGATTGTTGACAATTATTATCAACGGATGACTCGATTAAAATTATTTTTAGGTTAGTTGTATGCTTTTGTAAATAAATTGTATTTATGTTAGTTATATATTTTTTTGTATAGGCTTATAGTTTTAAGTACATCGTTTTTTAAGCAGTATTTTTTAACCTGTTTTCCACCGATTAATTTAAACGATTCTTTTTATTTTCTTAGTGCTTGATGCATTTAAAATTAAACATTGTTAATTAATCGATCTGCTGATGATGAATCTGAGAAAATTTTGTTGATAAATTCTTGAGATATTATATAAATTAAGAAAGATATTCTTTAATGCCAATAAAGTTTAAATGCTCAGTGACTTTGTTATCAGTAATCATATTACTAAAAAATGCTTTGTTTATTATTATATTAATTAATAATATAATTATATTATTATATTAATTGCAGATTAATTCTTTCCACTTTAATTTGACATAAATTCTACGGGAGCTAACAGAAAATTAGAGAGATATATATTACGTTATGACTAAAGGCCTTTATATTTTTATGAGTGAATTATATGACTGTCAAAATTTTAAATTTTAAAATATTTTGTTGAAGAAGTTATTAAAGTAGGAATTGCATAAAAAATTTAATTATTAAAATTTTAACGAACATTAAGATTGGTGAACCGGCTGGTCGCCAAATGCGGCTAGTATAAATATAAAAAGAAATAACTAACTGAACCAGAAAAATCATATTAAATTAACATTTTGATAGTCATTATGATAATATTGTTTTTGATGTCATAAAAATCCAATATGTACTAGACATATCAGATGTCTTATTTTAGAATATAAAAAAGAACTAATAATTTATTACGGATGTTTTTTAGTAAAGGATTTTTCAAATTATTCAAGAAATTTTTTACATTTATTGTACTATGCCATAAACGTAAAATTAAGAAATAAAGAGAACAGATAAAATTCCCCCCAAAAAATACATAATTCTAAAGATGCAGAAGATGAGCCTCATTTTTTTTCTTTTGCTCTTTTGGATTTGAAACGTTTTTGAAGATAGGAAATTGAATACGCAGGAAGAGCCAAAATAAAAATTAATTTCAAGACTTAATTATACTTCCTAACGTGGAAACTATGGAAGTGTCCAATGCATTCTAGTAGTTATGAAAAGTTTTGGCACAAGTCAATAATTATAAATATGCCGCAATATGTGTTACCTGGATAACACAGATAGTACTTTTTTTCAAAAATCATTTTCCCGTGCTTTTTATTACTATTTATATAAAAAATTAAATTCTATACAAATGTGCTATTCGAATTGTAAATATATATTCTTTAAAAATATGCAAGCTGCATTTACATAAGGGGTTGTCTACATATTTGTGTTTGCGCGTGTTTTTTTTTTTTATTTTCACAGTTGAAACCCCCAATATTTCATTTTTTAAATTATTCAAAATAATAAAAAATCCCTAGAAATAGATATTTACACACATAATTTCAGATTAATAGGAAATATACAAGAAAAAATTTTCAGGAGCTATTGAAATATATGCAAATGTAGCAAATACATTTCTATCAATACTTTCCTTCATTAAGGTTTTTATTTCAATCCTTAATACAATTACATTAATATAAGAAAGATTAATGTCATAATATTAAGATATATTTTTTTTGGATCCTTAGCCACAATGGTATAAATGGTAATGAATTAGCAGATGTTGCTGCTAGGGATTGCAATATCGGACCAAAAATTCAATACCGGTATTAGAAATTTTAGAAAAAGAAAGAAAACACAGGTGTTTCTTTGTTTCATTTGCCAGTTTTATTAGAGAGTGTAAATATCACAAAAAGTAATTTGTAACATAACAATATATAAAGAATCACAAAAAAAGTAAAGGAACATCTTATTTATTTAAATCACAAAAAAGTGTAAATATCACTATTCAGTCTGTGGTACTATTACAAATTTCTGAAATGCGATCTTAAAAAACATAATGCATCAATTGAATTGCCATCAAGCCTGAAAAGTAATTTTGTGCAAAAATGACCAGCTGTCGAAAACGCTCTTTCGGTATCTACGCTAGTTGGTGGTACGGTTAGCAATGCGTAATATACTTTTTCCAAAGATTTACAACTAAATCCCTCATCTTCAAATAAATCGATTTCTCGTCGGATGGTTTTGGATATAGCTGATTTCTGTATTGTTTTGGTTTGTTGAAATTTTTTTATTTATCTCTAATTCTAATTTTTGTTCAAGAGACAATTCCTTTTCACCATCGATATTAATGTCATCATAATCGTCGATAACTATACTGAATTCTTTTGAATGAGGATAGGTTTGTGGGTAAAAAAAAAATTAAGAAAATTAACTATAAACTTGATCAGATTTCAATTGTTTAGTCTCGTTTTTTCTTTCTCATTTTCATTTTCAAAATCATAATAATTATGTAAATACTGTAAGGAATTTTCTATTTCGGTATGCCTTTTTTCTGTGCGATTTTTCTGTGTAATATATAATTCTTCAGATATCGATGTAGGCTGTTCTTTTAGTGACTGCAACATGAAATTTATTGTTGAATTAGCTGTTAATAGAATCTCTCCGACATAAGGCCTCAATAGCCAGTTTTATTGGACGTAGAGCTGATGCAGTTCTGAATGTTAAGTCGAATTCACTATCTGAAAAATTAATTTGCAGGTTTAAGTTGATTATTGCTTTTTGGATTGGATTGTAATGTTTAAGTCTCCTAAAACCGCGAGTCGTCATTATTAAATGTAAACATATCCGCCTTTCATCTTTCCTCTCACCCCTATTTTGTCGAATTAAACGCATCCTAACGCATGTGCAAGAGCGCGGAGGGTTTTACAATCCGTTGTCAAACAGTATTTTATCACTTCTCTTGACTGTACGATGCAACTTTGTATTCACAGTTTAATTAATTTCGCCCGTTTGGGAGACTTAAAAACAAAAACATTTACTATTTTCTATGTTGGCGATCCTTGAACATATAATGGAGACAATTTTAATAATTTCAAGTAAATACCGAAAAAACGGTATTTAAACTTATGAATACCAGTATTACAAAATTACACAAATGGCTCAATCCCGGTATACCGGTATCCCGGTATACCGGTATTGCAATCCCTAGTTGCTGCTAATGCAGCCTCTTTATATCTATAACAACCACTCCCCTGTCTTGATGTGAAGAAACATCTTTCTCATTACTTTCATTTATTGTGGTAAGAATCATGGGACCTTCAAGTTTCTAACAAACTGTATTTCATTAAACCATACATTACTTTGCGGACAGTGGTGTGGTTCTGTGCAAGAACTTGATGTTAAAGTGACTCGACTTCGCACCCGCATCCCCGTTTCACTTATTAACACATTTTATTTCGTGAACTGTGTCCAACTTGCTGAGCATGATGAGTTTGTCGTCTTTCATATTTCATCAAAAGTCCCGTTTTGAAACACCATAAGTTACGATATTTCGGAACGACAACTTTAAACATGCGTGTCATGGTAAGAGAACATCCTAAGCTGAACTTGTTTAAAGTTTTAAAAGATATTGGATTTCAATATAATTTTTATCATATGTTTGACACAGTATGGCCAAATCAGGCTCTTGTGCCTGATTCTGAAACTTCAAACTAAGAATGATTAATACTTTTTTCTCCAACTTGTTATTCTTTGTTATTACTAATTTGTATACTGAAAGACTAAAATATTCATTGCATTGAGGCTAATTTAGCCATTTAATTCATTTTAGAGCATCGTTGTTTTCTTTATTGACAGCGTTTTATATATTCAGGGATATTATAATATTACAGGAAAAACAAACAAAAAAGATGAACACAAACAATTTCTGTCATAGCTAAAACGTAATTGCTATCCAACCTTTACGGTGTATTAGATTCCAAAACGATTAGATCAGTCGTAGAGACTGTCTGAATGATGAATCTGAGGAAATGAGCACGATTACTATAAGCTATCTTAGCTGTACGCAAAAAATAGAAGATAGAAAGATAGAAAAGAAACAAGAACACAAGAAGGACATAAATTAATGTCAAAGACTGGACAAAGAGAAACTAACAATGGGCTTTATCATTCCAAAGAATGAAATCTTTTGGGGAGTTACAAAGACGCTATGTAATTCTGTACATATTTGAAAGAAATGAAATAAACAGCGATTTTTCAGGATTCTGAAACATGAAATCTATTTGAAACTTCAGGTTTTAGATATAAAACATTGCGGAATCATCATGCTGATTCCACAATCTTTTATAATGTTTAAGTGGTATTAAACAAAAACCTAAAATGTATTAAAAATAATATTTAATTTTTAAAAATAAAATCAACGTCATTAAGTTAATAAACAAAAATAAACTTCAATTGTGGACTATACATTCTTCAGAATTTTGAAGGAAGTGATTATTCTTCTTACATAGAATTTGTATATTTCTGCAATAATTATCATATAAGGTTAAATTATCTAAACAGTGTTATTACAATCCACATTTCAAATAAAGGACTATTAAAAGATGACTAGTCAGGATGGTTCTGCACAAGTAAGTCTTTCTTTGGATTGCTATGTTTCTTATATTTATATTACAATACTATTATTTATTATGGAAAATATCTATAATTCATACGCGGTTAATATGATGAAAAAGTATAACAAATCCAATAACGTTTAAAGATATTTTATTTTACAAAAATATTGTTGTTGTTACTTATGGCAGTTGTCGTAGACAAGTCCGCTGACGAAGTCAACGATTTAAGCCAAGTTTGTACTGTAGCTTCTGAGGGTAAAGTCCCCTGAGTACCCTAGGGCAGAAGTCTAACTTCCAGCTCATATGAAGATGACACCCACATACTTGCTTGCACAACGCTTTCTTTTAAAGGGTGGGGCTCTTTCGCACACCTCACAGATAGAACATAGAGTAAAGAACAACCATGCCCGAACCAGGACTCGAATTTGGTACGCCAAGATCACGGGGAAGACGCGCTACCCTAGGCCAAGACGCCGACATACAAAAATATGAATAGACTATAACAAAATCACAAGCGAAACGTACACAGTAGAAAACAACAACATATATGCAGCATGCAAGTAATAAATAACCGTAAAAATACAAAGTACTCAATGAAATCCTCAGAAGAACAACATTTCAAGAGAGACTCCGATAAATCGCTTCCCGACTCAACTCTTCTACACGGTGACTACTGACTATATCCAGTTTTGTATGTTGGTATTTTTTATAGTTGTCATGGTAAGTCACAGAAGCTTCTAGAAGAATATTGTATTTTCACCACAAAACAAAATTATAATATATTTTGAAGTTTTGGTTTTTATCACGACATTTCTTGCCAAGTTTCTTGCTCAGTCCGAAATACATCCAATAGCCTATTTTAAATTTATCTTCCTTTCTATTAAAGCAACTCGGCTAGAAACCAATATTAAAATTTCTTAATATTATCACAGCCTATAAATATAAAGCATTTATTTGAAATCGATATCATTTATTGTGGAAGTATAATTGCACTTATTATCACAATATATATATATTTTTAAATCTCCATGTTATTCCTCAATATTCCTCTTCTACTTGATGACTACTGACTATATTGAAATTTGTCTGTCGGTTTTTAAAAAATACCATTTAAGTCACAGAAGCTTCTAGAGGAAAATTTTATTTTCGCCATAAATCAAAGTAATGGCAAAATTATAGTAGATTCTAGAACTTTCGTTTTTATCACCGAATTCATTGCCAAGTTTCTCGCTAAGTACAAAGGACCCATTATCCGAAATTCATTCAGCAGCCTATCTTTAAATTTCTCTTCCATTCTATTAAAATAACTTGACAGGAAAGCAATATTAGAAATTCTTTATATTATTATCACTGCCAATGAATAAAGAGAATTTATTTGAAATGGACATAATTTATTATGGAAGTATAACTAGATTTATTGTCACAAGATATTTTACATCTCCCCAATGTTTCACAATATTATGAATGCCTCAAGTTCTAGTAAACATCATAGCAATACTGCTGGTCATTTTGTATTATTAGGGGGCTGTTGAATTCAAATTCTATATCAGGTTTTTGAAAGATCAGATAAATATGAAAAGCCGTCTGGATGGTGAATCTGTGGAAATAAAGAGAGTTAGTGTAAAATATAGCAACTGTCTGAATGGTAAATGAATTTGCGAGAGCAATAATTGACTACCAAGATCGCACGAATGCATAAAAATAGATTTCAGTAAAATGAAATCCTTTTCGAATATAATTAATCTATACTTATAATAAATCTCAATGTGTGTGTGTGTGTTGGCGCTCTACAGGAGAGACCATTCTACCTACAGCTACCAAATTTGGCACGTGTATACTTTGGAAGCCGGGAATGTGCACCTCGGGGTTATTTTTTCAAATTTTTAATTAAAATTTTATTTATTTAAAAATTAAGCGAAATTTTGGCGTGTTTCTGCTATAATTTCCGAACATATTATCGCACAAAAAAGATTTTTACATCAAATTAAAGATCAAAAATTTATCTCTTAAATGATACCAATATTTTAACCTTAAAATTAAATTTCTATTTTTAAATAAATATTTTAAATATATTTATCAACAATTTTTTTCGTACAAAATAAAATTTAAGCTGCACAAGCACGTTTCGCATTCATGGGAAAAAAATTAGTTTTTTTCAAAGTGTTGCAATCACATTGATTAAAGCTCCAGTTAAAAATAAATTAAATCGTTTTGGAAATGAAATCTGCAAAAATATAATTTTCAGCTCGTGTGTGTAGGAAATGAAAAAAATATAAAATATTATTTTTTCTAAAAAATAAATTTAAAAAAAATTATTTTATCATCTTTTACACTATCTATATTATTACTCCAATAAATCAGTTATATTTTAAAGCAAGTTTTGTTTAATATGAACAGGATATCCATTCGAATCATTGCCATACAGCTAATTTGTAAACCTTAGTAATATACACAGATCTGCTAAAATGGTCTAAATGGAAAATGATTATATTTTGTGTAACGTGATTCAATAAATGCTGTAATAAATAACGAATATTTGATTTTACATAAAGCATATGATCACGTTTAACAAAGAAAGAAATCGCGTTTAACAAAATGTTCCTGAAACACTAATATTTTAAATAAAAAGAGTTAATTTCCAATCAACTAAATCAATCACTTAAACTGATTGATTTACGAAAATTTGAATGTCACTATTTAATAAAAAAAAAGGATAATTTTAGATTTTCCATCAATTGTTACAAAGAAAATACGCCAATCAGCGAGCAGGATTTTCAAGATTAATTGACCTAAGATTATAAAAATGTTGAGTTTTTCTAAATTTTTAACATTCAAAACTTCCTAAATCAGTCTCAGTTGATCGTGGAAAATAGAGACATTCATTCATTTATTTAAAATTGGGTGTGTCCAGAATATTTCTCAGAATATGATACCTTACTGCATTAAATTTAAACTTCATAATTTTTGAAATATATTTATAGGTCAGAACAAAATATTATTATTGATTTCATTTCAATCTTTTTGAAAGCAAAACTAAAAACTGAATTTTATGCAAAATCTGAGAAATTTTTGTTGAATTATTCTTTACATAAATTATGAAATTACATAATTAGAGATATTACATAAATTATGAAAAATATTTTGTAGTTCACATAAGACTTAAATATCGAGTGATTCTGTTTGCAGTACTCGTATTCAATAATACTAATAATAAATATATAAATAACAATTAAAATGATAAATAAAATGAAAAGCTTGGTTTCTTCAAAAAAATATCTTTACATTAATTGCAATTTCAGCATTTCCACTTTAAATTAAAGTTTTACCGGAAATGACAACAAATTAGCAAAATATATGTAGTAAATTGAACGAAACGATCTAAACAACAGTATAAGTTTGGTATGACTATCAAAATTGGAAGATTAAAAATGTTTTGTTTGATAAGATATTAAGAGACAAGTTATTTGAAATATTTAATTGAAAATTGTAGCGAGCGGTAAAACTGACGAAACGGCTGGTCGCCAAAGGCGGCTAGTATTAAATAAATGCTATTTCGAATTTAAAAGATAAAAATAATTTTCTGTAGTGAACGTCAATTCAAAGCAGTGGTATATCCGGACATTATATACCATTCTCTAAATATTAGATTAGAATGATAAACCATGTAAATGATAGCTGATAAAGCCAAAAGTATTTAATTTATTTCAACTGCTTTAAAACGGGCCCAATCTATGAGCCAGGGAATAGTTTAGAATACTATATCTGTCTTTTAATTATACAATTATCTCCGTATTTGTGCATTGTATGTTTTAATAATGGATTCTGAAGTTAAAATCTGTATATGCTTTTCACAAGTTTCACCCTCTAATGTTCCTTAATAACGATCTCGTGCATTCATATACATTCTTTTCTTATTTAACAATAATTTGCTATTCTAGTATTATATATATATCTAGGTGCAATATTAAAGAATGTAAGGGATTATTTAACTTTTGGAGAGTACTTTGTATATACTATTCTTATGAAAAGAACCGAGTTACATTTTTAAGTGAATATTTTATCAAACTCAACTATCAGTAGATGTCTTTCACAGCTGCCCATGAAAAAGTCAGGCAGCTGGAAATAAATTATTACTATCTTTAACAAATTGCCCTCGAGACATATCGATTTCAACGATAAAAACAGTTCCATGTAGAAACTGAAGAAAATCATCCGACTCAGAAGAATAAGTTTTTTTGCATACACAGGCTATCGAGTGAATATTTCCGATTTTTCTGAATTATTTAGATCTTTTTCCATTTAAAAATAAAGAATTCATTTTTTTTTAAATGATAAATATTTTTCATTTTAATTCTTGAAATTTAAAGATGTGAGTTTGCCTCTTTTAGCTTATTTAGAGAAGTGAAAACTTTTTAAAGAAGATGACAGAATTACGTATTGTTATAACATTTTTTTAATGACAACAAAAGAGTAATAACATTTTAATTTTTGAAAAACAGCAATGAAAAAATATTCATTTTTTAAAAATAAATATATAAAACTCCCTCCAGCATGTCGCTTAGGAATCCATTATTTAATTTCTGCTCATATTCACTTCTTTTATTTGAATGTTAAAGAAAAACACTACATTTATTCGTATATCATACAAAGTATAGAGGAAGCAATGTAATTGCCAAAAAATTCAAATCTAGATTTCGGCGCATCTTCATATTTCAGGCCATCCTGAGATTCAAAAACTCATTTTGGCAATATATCTGTCTGATAATTCAAAAAACCTTTGACCTAGACAACTGAATTTGATATATAAAATTATGATTACATTTGTATATTTCAGTCAAATTTTGAAAGAAACCCATTCGCAGGAAGTCTGTCTGTCTGGCTGGCTGTTTGACAAAAAAAAAAAATGTCAATAACTACTAAACACAAGCTGCTGGTAAATAAAATTTACTGTCGGGACTTATCATATAAATATGTACACTTATCCAATTTTAAATTAAATCCCTCAAATGATTGACCGTTTGTCGACCTGTACTTTCTTAAGCGCAATAATTCATAAATGTAGTAACTTAAATTAATGAAATTCAGTATGTTATTTGGGTCTACAATGTAGTTACGTGTCAAATATTGTTGTTAATAGGCGGGGCAAAAAAGCATCTAAAATATGTATTTTCGGAATAGATTCAGAAAAAAAATGCTAAATTCGCCCCAAACATTTATTTCGCAACTCTCGATCACTAATGCTCGATTATCGCGACCTTAAGTAAGAGATAAGACCTTTTTTTGTAGAGTATGCGAGAAATGTTTAGCCCCCTAAAAATTTAAAGTAGATTGAGGAGGGGGGGGTATATCCCACTGGTTAGAATAAAACCAGTTATTTTATTTATCACACAATGAAACTACTGAATAGAGCAATTCTTACATCCGAGATTCGATGACTTCTCAGTTTTGCTTAGAAAAATCGTTGGATGAGTGGGAAATTTATTTCGAACCGTAAAGTAAAATATTGCATAGAAACCCTTATAGATTACTTCTAAGCTGCGAAAGCATACTCTCACATTTGAACTATCACCGACATGTCAGCATGGTAGAGGGTACAATTCCTAATGGTCACAGGACAATTTTTTAATAAGAAGTACGCCCCGTCATTGGAGTAGAAGTAACTCGCTTTCATACGCTGAAAAGTTGCCATTAGGAAGGCAAGAACAACTACTCGCCTTCTTAACCCCGTTAATGGTGTAGCTCATGTTGGGGGGGGGAGTCAATCTATAACTGGGAAAAGTGAAGAAGATTGTAAGGGAAGAAAAGAGATTAAATTTTGTCTAGCAATATATTAAATAGTTAGATTATACTACAGTAAAAAATAGAAAAAATGTACCGTATTGTACATCCTTAAGAAAATTAAACCAAAACATATCTAGGTGTCTAATTATTTTCTACATCATTTATTTGCAAGGTAATTTACAAAATATATTTCTCGAATCTATAGTATATAACAGAATACGATTCAAGTTTCAATTTCTGGACTTAAAAATGTTTTTATTTATCCCTGGCAATTATAATCATAGAATACTCAGGAATAGCCTTTTATACTGATAAACATTTATATTTTTAAAGCATCGGGAATAAATTATTGTATGTTCGGCAATAATATTAAATATTAGAATACGGAAGAGCTCAGTCCTGCAAAAACTGCAACTATTTTATTTCAAATAAACAACTATCATTAACTATCATTTTCACTATCAATGCAAAGTATAAAGAATGCTTTGAAGTCATTTCACATCAAGTATAAACAAAAGGAAACTGATTTTGAGGAAGTAAAAAATGTTCTGTCGAGAGAGAAATTTGAAGATACCGAATCTAATTATTATCCATAAGAAATGAATATTAAGGAGATGGAGGAAGTAACTTATCTTGAAAAACACTTATTCTACTACGAACATTTCTATTTTGATTGATTACATTGAAAATATATGAAGTATTATTCATAAATTTGTGAAATTGATGAGTTTGATAATGGTCAACTGAATGTTCCAGGTTTGAAAAAAAAAACTAATTTAGCTCAAACAAAATTTAATTTGATATAGTCATTGATCAAATAAGATTCATTTTACAAAGTCCTATATCCAAAATAAATATATAAAAATGGGTTGAATGGGAAATGGAAAGCTCTATTTTAGACAAAAACTGTACTTTTTACTGTTAAATTTCACTATTACTTATTATGTTTAGATTGTTTCTAAATATTAGATAATATATTCTCGCATCTTACAAAATTCAGTTATATCTGTTTCAATAAAGGTTCACTTTCCCAACTTTTCATCAAATTGGTGATAGAATAATTATAAATTACAGCAATAAGATTATATTGCGCTTTTCCTGGAATGTAATATAATTTTACTAAAAACTGTAAAAAACGCATTACTTCTTGGTAATAGGTAATATGCAGTAATATTAATTCCGAATTAATAAGCTTAGTTTCTTATTTCAAATACACATACTTTTCAAATAAGTTCCTCTACAGTTTTTATGGTAATTAAGAACATGAGATTAATTATGAGCATTGTTATAACTAAAACTGGTTAATTAATAAATTTCTTCGGCTAAAAGATTATTTATTGAGCTTTCCAGAGAGTCATTACGCAGTCACATATACAGTGTTAGTATTTTCCATCTCATTCAATCAATTCAAATAGAAAAAGGCAGTCTTTCGCATATATCCTAATTAACCCTATCGGGTCTATAGATTAATCTTTTTTTAATTAAGATTTTCCCATGCGTTTTTCAAGGAATAAAAGTTCTCTTTTCAAAGCCCAAAGGCTTATTAAAATTTTATTTAATTAAAATGTAAGCAATATTTTGACATTTTCCCACACTATTTCGATAAAATATCTCCACAAAAAATATCTTAAAAACCTATTGTGCATCACCTAAAAATTTAAAGTAATGATGAATATCTTGTTAATAAAATACTTTTTAATGATACCAATTTAGTTGGGATACGGTTTACCCCTGATCTTAGAAATTTTTAAATTACAATTTCATAATTTGCAACAATATAGATTATTACATACATATTATAAAGAACATATATAAAGCATACAAAGAACATTACTGATACATAGACCTGATTGGACAGAAATCATACTTCCCTACGACTCATGTTTATAGCAGAAATCTTAATTATGTTTCTACTGTGCTTTAATGCTCACGATTCTTCTTCTGTGGAAATGGAGACATCTTGTGTACGTTATACTTGCGAAGAACAAAATGAATGTCAGTCTGATAATATTTTCATTATCATTACACTAATCATAATATAGAATGCTTCAGATATACGTATACTATTACTCATTTTTAAAAATTTTATAGAAGCATTTGGAAAAAATGTGAATCTCTGGTAGATGCTTTGTAACATTTTACAAAATGATTCTTGAATCCAAATTTTATTCCTGAATTTTACTCTCAATTATATAGAAGCAATAACGTCTTGATCAAATATGAGTTTTTAAAGGTGAACATTTCATTTTAAAGTTTTCATTCCAAATACTTCATAAATTATATAAAACTGGGAAATGGGATTCTACCGATGTTTTTTTATTTTTTATTACCGAACAAAAAGTTCTCAAACGCGTTAATATTGCCTTCAATATTTTTAACTTATCAAACTTAAGAGCTAATTTCACACATTTCTAAAAATATTTTTAAAAATGGCTTTAATGATTGCAGATAATTTAATGTATATTGTTAAAATCTATGGCAGATGATTCTTTTTATTTTGAAGATAAAAATTGAGAAAGATTTGATTGTAATACATAAATAAAATAACAGAAAAATTAAAATTTCAGAATTGTATTTGTTTCCCACGAAAGTAAAAAACTTTCAATAAGGAAATTTACAATATTAGAAATAAAAAATTCCCACTACATATCTAAATTTACATTTGCTAGATAACCTTAGATAATTATATTTTGTTGGAGGATCAAAATAAATGAGACAAAAACCTGTATGATTTTATCAAAAATTATTGCTATTAGATAATTGATATCATCGGGTATTATATTAAACAGAAGCAGCATATTATCTAGCATAAGTAAATATACGTCACTTTAACTTATTTCAAGTTTGACATGCAATTCATTTTGAACCAAGATTCAATAGAATATGCGCATTTGATTTTGGAGCGTTCTTTTGAAGAAAATACCGAATAGATTTTAACATTTGTTATATAATAAATATGAGTAAATAAAAACTTTAATACTGGATTACTATCAGCATATAAATGTGATGCAAGAATGATTTATTTCATAATTTTAAAAAGACTCAAAATGGCTTGAATAATCTAGGAACTAACAATTTGATCCTTCAGAGCATTCTTTATAATCAAATATAATTTGAAAATATTTTAAAAGAAATAATTTAAATCTTCTAATTAAATGAAATAAACTTATCTTGCAGTATTTGAAAATTCCCGAAATTATGGAAACATTTATAATACAGAAGAGAAAAATGAAGCAGAATATTAATTCCGAGATTTACATGAATATTTTATTTGCCATTTCGAAATACAAAGTATTTTTTATAAAATTACAAAAATGAATATAACATGCATTTATTTAAAATAAGATACAATATAAATATAAAGTATAAACATTTTGATTAAAAACTATCATTTACCCGCATAAAAACATACTTAAAATTTTTACAAATGCATTATGATTCATTTCTTAAATCACAGCCTAAAATGTCTTCAGTTAATTGTATACAGTATAAATAATCATTTTGCAATTATTAAATATCCTTCAAATAATATTATTTAATATAAAAATTCCTTTGGTTTCAAAAGTTATTTTGTTCAATAATTTATAAGTACCTATAAAATATTTGTAAACTAATTTGATTAAGCTTCAAGTTAATCAAAGAAATTTAAAAGGAAAATTTATTAATTAAAAAAAGAGCTAATTACCATTCAATGCATCCATTTGACATTTTCTGATAATAAAATTGCAAAATTAGATGTATATAATTTTGACTTATGTTAATAACGCAGAAATGGAATATGTTATCCTGATATGGTGATCACTCATGTTGATCAAATATAATTTTCAAAAATTTAAAGGATTCTTGATTGGCTGGCCGGCCGAGCCAATCAGTCATCCATCTGTGGGAAAGTTACGTATAAATTTTGTTAATTTATAATTTTAAAGTAAAACTAGACGATGCTAAAAATATTTTATATTTAGCATAATTATAACAAGGTTTACAGTTTATAAACCTAACTTTACGTGATTACCTTAAAAGCCTAATGTAAAATAATCTTAAATATAGAGTTACTCGTTGAAAACTGATTTATAAATATATACAATGAATTGGTAATATTTTAACCTTTTTTAAAAAATATCTAAAATAAAATTTTTATTTTTACTAAAATAATCTCTTGGGGTTGATTATTATTAAAGATTTTAAAACATCTTCAGATGTAAAAGTTCCTAGAAAATGGGATACAATAAGAAATTTCCTTTAATTTTAAAATTATATTCCTAACAATAAAACCACTGTCAAAGAATTACATAATTTATGATTGAATTTCACTATTTAATTCAGTTACATGAGATACAGCAAACTATTTTTTTTAATTGTATCAATACATGTTTCGAATATTTATAATGAAACTGCAGTGAGATACAATAATTTTATTGGTCATTGTATCGAATTCTTAATCTTTTAAATCTTTGCATTTCTTACATTTAAATATTTATCCTCCATAAATTTGACAGTTCATGCAAGATAAATAATTTCAAAAATTTAATCGTAATGATAAATTCTTATTGAAAATCTAATATTCCAGGAAACAATGAAGGTCTTTAAAATCATTTTAAATCCAGATATAAATATATCGAAATATATACATTATATATTCGGATATTTATAAATATATGTAAACATATGGAACCATTTAAATTTTGTTCAAGGTAAACATCAAGTGTTCGTTTTATACAATACAGTGTGGTACAATTACTTGATATTACAGTACAATTACTTGATATTTATTCTATTTGGGGTTCTGGCTGCCGAAAATATCACATTCATAAAATAACCATAATAAAATGAACATGGTTATAAAAAACAAAATGTTTGCCGTTTGTTTCGAATGACAATTTTGATAAAACTATTTCTTTATAAAATATTTAATTCAATTGTGACTTAAGGAAATTCAAACTACATTTAACCAAATGTTTTTCCAGAAAAATATAGGGGTAGATGAACATTTCAAATAGAGAACAAATATTAGCATCAGAAAGTTCCATTTTAGAAACTTATTTAGTTAAGCATTTTTCTAGTTATTTTCTAAGCATCAATGCAGGAACAAATGTCAATGGCTGATGAAAGTCATTGTAATTCTAGTTACTTAGTAAAATACTTGCTATACAGCTACAATTGAAGTTTGTTTGCTGCCGTTATTATAATAAGTAAATTTATATTCAAGAAAAAAAGTTTAAAAGCCCAATTTATCAGCGGCATTAGTCATCTAGATCACAAAAAGATTACTAGTGAGCATGTTTGGCTTATTTTACTTATCTGTGTCAGGAAATATACCAATGTATGAATATTTTTAGAAAATTAAATGCGAATTAAAGACAAAATTTAAGGCAGAGAATATTGAAGACTGATCCGAAAGCGATTCACAGCAAATTCCGCTTTTAAACCAAATTTCATTTATACATAAAATATCAATATTAAAATGATTTAAAACCTGTAGCATGGTAAATAACATTGTAAGTAATCATTAAACCCATTGCAATGAAATGGTCTGACAGATTCAGTCAAATAAGTAATAATTTATCTTGTATAACTGCAATTAGCAAGAAATTTAAAAGACAATTTAGACTGCTTAATTATCTCAACAGTCCTATCTACTCTTACATGGAAATAGATGCTCAAAATAAAGCATGGAATTTACTAAATTTAAATTCATTTTTTAAAGGACCAAAATAATTTAATGGGTCAAATATATACATTTTTGAAGCTAATGCAAATCAATATAATCATATAATGCAATCATAACAAAAATTGAAAAAAATGCTTAATGAAAAATATAATTAAAATTCTGTAATACAAAGAAGAATTTTTATAAAGAACTTTGCACATCAGGTTGGAAGACCATTTTAAACTTTATGGATACACAGTATGGATACCCTTCGTGCTTGGAACACAAGGAACACTCATTCTTGAGATGTGCCTTCCACACGTAATATTACCCACATATGGGCATCTACAACCCACTCTGTAGGCTGCTTGTCTGTGGCGATATGCTGTCGATCGTAAATCACTTTATGCCTGTTGAGTTTTCTTATATTTCAAAAAACTGTCACCGACTCTGGATTTTGTACCTCTGACACATGCTAATTTCTTGTAAGGTTTGGAGTTCCTAAATAAATATCCGCATAAAAATTACACCGTCATAGACGATTTATTTTGATTTCAGTATAATGCTGAAACAGATCTGAAAAGAAAAAGTTTAAAATATGTGAAATAGTATAATTTGTATAGAATCCATCTATAATATACGCGCTTCCATTTAGGGCTATGCTATCTTTCATGGCTGCTATAACTGTTATCCATACTGACAAAAATTTATGCTGCTGAATTCCAAGAATGCTGACAAAAATTTATTATAACTAATTTATTTGAAATAATATTAAAATTTATATTTAGAGTTATATTTATAATAGCCAGTGGCGGTCTCAGTTCCATGACCGTCAGAAAGTATGGTATAATCATTTTAAAGAATGCATTAAAAATAGTGAATAAGAATTTTGATAAATCGCAAGCATCCATTTTAAGTATATTTCCATTTAATACGTTGCCGCAAATTAAAATCGTGTGACAACGGGTTAAAGGGCACAGAATCGAGAAATGCTGGTTAGATTCCCATAATAAAGTGATCCGAATCTTAGAACTATTAAATTCGTTTAAATTATATAATATTGCTTATTATTACACATTTAATTTATTGTTCTAATCTTATTCATTGGCGGTGGAGTTGAATACATATTTGCTTTCTGATTACAAAAACTACCGTTTTTGAGAGCTCACCGAAATTTTATTGGTTACTGGATTTGAAATTCTTTCCATTTAAATGTTTATTATCGCTGTACGAATGTTGGGCGTGGATTATGCGAGCCTACTAAAATCATCGAATGGTGCAACCGACGAGTACTTATTGAACAAAAGATTTTGAAGTGATATGGCACAATTAAGTCTAACAAAATAAAATAAAAAAAATGTTATAAATTTTTACAGATAGTATTATGCATCTGTAAAATTTTAAAAAAATGCATCTGTAAAAACTATTTTTGTTAAATTACCAATTTTTTTGAATAAGAGTAAATGCTCTTACCATATCCATTTTTCATGCCATCCGATACAAAAGAAACCTGATAAATATTGAATTTTAAGACTTGAACTTTTCATTAAAATATTTAAGGATGGAATTCAGTTCCGTTTTTAGGCATGAAATATTCGTTATAAGAATGAAAGTTAAATAAGAGCTTTATTCGCTGTTTATTCTTATCCAATTTAAGGCTTTAAAAATAGAAAAGTAAATATTTGTGTTTATTAAGAATTAACATGAGTAAAAACTCTGCATGGAATCGCTGCATTATACATTTTTTATACAGTTAAAAGTCATGAAATTTCGATATTTTAATTATTTACCTTGACCATGTATATGTAAGTATAAATGTTTATTTCGACCTAAATGGTGCAATTTCTTTTACAGTAAGATGTTTATTTTAAACATCCATATTTTGTAAAATTCATAAACAATTCTATGAATTTGATGACAGATTATGGAAAATTGATGTTTTTACATGTGGTGATAGCTCAGTGGTAAAACTCATAAAACTCAAAAATAACTCACTAAAAACTCACACGCACGAACACTCAACTTTATTCCAACTCATAAAAACAGAAGAGAACTCACTTCCTTTCAAAGCACAATCTCTTCACCTCACTTCACTTAACATTCCGCCGCCCGTTGACATGTTCACATTCAACTAATTGTTAATTATCTCACACAAAGAACAAATTTCATTAAAATACAATAAAATATTAAATTGCAATAAAATTTTAAACATTATAAATTACAGTAAAATTTTTTATTTATACACAATTCACTATTACTCAGTCTTCCACCAACTCGTATGAGACCCCTCTCGTCCAAAAATGGATGCAAACTTTTCAATTGGCTATCCTGATTTACCTCACCTTTCTTCTTAAGTGAATTAATGTCCCTTGCAAACGACTCCCCTTGCACTTGCTTTAGTATAAATACTTCAGTATTTCTTAACTCACCAGAGTCTAATGCGTCTCTTTTCCTATCGCATTTTTCTCTACAGTTTCTAATGAACCTGAAACCATAACTTAAAATACGGATTACTTTACAATAGTTATTACTTATATTGATCAAACTATGAACAAGATCACAAGCATCACTATTAAACACAGAAAAACAATTAGAGTCACTGGAGTTAGTGAAGGCTAGTTCATCAGAAAAATCATTCTGGAAAGTGGCCGATGGGATTTCCCTCTCTGGATAGTCTCTACCGGTCAGGAACTCAGGACCATTCCACCACAAAGAGTTCTCAGACAGTTTGTCAGGATCCACACCTCTCGAGATCAAATCAGCTGGGTTATTGTGAGAAGATACATGTCTTCACTGGTTCACCTTGGTTGCTGCCTGTATTGATGCAACTCGGTTTGCCACAAAGGTTTTTAAGTGACAAGGTTCTTTTTGCAGCCAACATAGAACAATCATGGAGTCGGACCACAAATAAGTGTTGGTTATATTAAGTTTCAGGGCGGAAATCACTCTAACCACTAATTTAGAAAGTAGAACTGCTGCACAAAGTTCCAATTTTGGAATTGTCAGACGTTTTAAGGGTGACACTCTGGACTTACTAGCAACCAATTTTACAGACACTTCACCAGTCTTTGACTGTGATTTGCAGTAAATCACTGCTCCATAAGCGACTTCACTCGCATCTGCAAAGCCATGTATTTCAATTAAAACTGGGCTCGGTAGTAATATACACCTTTCTACTCTAACACTATTGATAAATTGAAGGGCTGATGAAAATCGTAACCACTCGTCCTTTTCCTTTGTAGGTAGATGATCGTCCCAGTTTAACTCTAGTAGCCATAGCCGTTGCAAAATTTACTTAATTACTCCGCTTCGACGGACCAGATGGTGATAGCTCAGTGGTAAAACTCATAAAACTCAAAAATAACTCACTAAAAACTCACACGCACGAACACTCAACTTTATTCCAACTCATAAAAACAGAAGAGAACTCACTTCCTTTCAAAGCACAATCTCTTCACCTCACTTCACTTAACAACATGTTATAATTTTATTCATGTGTTTTTCAATTTTATGAATGATTTGCAATGCACGTTTTATTTAACTTTAATATAAAAATGAATGTTTTGATATTTCCAATATATAAGAATAAAAATTTTAAATATTTAATTAAATTGCAAGACACTTATGAAAATGATTGCAAACAATATTTGAAAAAAGCTCTTAAGGATAATTTTTAAAAAACTTCAATCTTCTTCAAAAATTAAATTTTAGTAATATTTTAAAGTAAATACTAAAATTTTATAGAAGCTATGAAACACGTTTTTTATAATATAATTTTAAATATTAAAAATTAAAGGAAATTCGATAGTACCCTGTCGCCTTAAATATTCCAACCGTTACATCGAATGATTTAAAATTAAAACTGCATTATATTTCATTCATATACTTACCCTGCCACTGCTCTCTGATACCATCTTTAAGAGTATATTTCCTTTACATTTAACACTGATGGTGTTAATCCATATGAAATTGAGGAGGTAATCGCACTGTTGAAAGGGGGTTATAGGATCTACTTGAGAAAAAGATATCTATGAGTATTATATGACAAACTACCAAAATTTGAAAAATATGAATTCATAAAATTTAATCAAATGATTATGTTGTGCAATTCCTATTTAGGATTTACATCCAGGTGAGAATCCGATTTATCATTAAGCACTGGTTAACTGCAACTTACTAGTCGACTTCATCATAAAAGGCAGTCGCTGTTCATGAAAAACAAGGTCACATAATCCAGCAAACTGATGGCAATATGGATTATGAGGTAATCGTAACTATTTCTGGCAATCGTTGAATACTGTGAAAAATATATACTCATAATTAGTAAAGATCCTAAATAAAATTTTTATTCATTAAAATAAATTTTGCTTCAGTACTTACGGTGTTAATTTGGATAATATGATAAAAGGTGAAGATCCAAATACGCACTTCGAACCGAACAGCAGTTTCTACATACGAAGAGAAGAACGTCTTCTCCGTACTGGAGAAAAAGCGTCTTTGTAGCTTTCTAATCTATCAACAGCTGCAGAAAAAATTCGTTTCTTAGATGATACATTCGATTTAATCGAGCACAAACAAAATAGTGAAAAATTCAAAAGTTTTACCTTCAATAATTGTAGAGCTTCCTCTCAAGATTCTAATGTGAGTAGAATTCAGGAAAAAAGTATGATTTCTGGTGAAGTGCAGATTTCTTGATGAGGAATATTTACAAGTAAATCAAAAATTGGCATGGACATAGCCAAACAACTTCTAATAGCTAGTCAAATCTTCAGAAGTCAAATTGCGCTCTAATTCTGCATTTTATTTTAAAAACAGGCAAACCTAGCAGCAATCGGGATACAATTGATGACCTTCCAGAGAAAATTATTTATCCAAGACAATTTAATCCTTTAATGACGAAGGTAACAGTTCCGTAGGTAAGAGATAGCTATTTGACGCAATCTACTAAAAAGGGAGCGTTTCAGATCAGTCACGTTGGATTCCAAAGATTCAATATTCCATTATATTGTTTTATTTGAAGATAACTCTAATGTCCTCTTGAAATTTTTCACTCGAATTTCTTGAATTCATTTCACATATTTTTGTTTATGGACAATGGTCAAGAATTATCCTTGGTTCTTTCCTCTTTCACATTGGACAGCAAAGAATTAATTCATATAAAGCAGATATCCTCCTTTCAGAACAATTTCCGAGAAATTCCTTAATACATAATACTGTTTTATTCTCTGTATATTAGATATAGATTCATATTTACTTTAAATTATTTAAATGGTCTAAATAGAAGAATACAGTTGATTTGATAAAGGACCAAATAATCAGGAAGAGTATCAGTAGAAATTCCTATTAGATGGAAAATTATATGCGCCATATTTACCATATCTGTCATCGTATTTCTTATAAATAAATTATATTTTTAAAAGTCAATTTTAAAAATGAGATTTTATTTTCCGTAGTAAATATTGCAACGATCTCTTTAAAATTGCAATAATTTGAAAAGGTTAATCGTGAATTCAAGCCTACGTGCTAAATAGTACTACATTAGGCAGACAAGGTATTCGATTTAGTATATTTCCCGTATATACTAACTTAAATCATTTAGAACACCATCTATTTACAGTTCTGAGAACTGGTTTCTAGCCCAGCTGTCTTGTTTCTTCAAATATAATTGAAAATTGATTTATTCAATACATGTTACCAACCAAACTTATGGTTACAATGTGGTGGAACCAATCAAATGTTATCCAATGTTTTTGTAATTAGTTTACAATGTTAATATTAATGAAATAAACTAAATAAAATATTTCCGATTCTTAAGTAGGCATTTAATACCGTAAAAGGTTCAATTACCTTTTTAAAAAACAATAATAGTCATCACAACACAAAGTATTGCACACGTTTTACAATGAATTGTCATTTAGTGAATTGGATCAAATCGTACTTTCCGTGGAATGCAGGAAGCTTCGTTATACTCAGTTCTTAATCAGATAGTGTAGAAAATGTGAGCGATGAGGCCTACCAAAAAAACAATATTTCTACCTTATAAACTAAGAAATAAAATTCTAAGATTGTAGATAAGAAAATTTAATAAGAATAGGTGCTTATAGGTAAGTATATATGAACTTTATTTCATGAAGACATCTAAATAACATATCATTTATGGATTATTGAAAAAGAGCATTAATAAAAGTCAACTTGAGTTCTGATAATGACATCAATTGTGCGAAGAGTCAAGAAAATAAAAATTTCCAGATAGAGTGTCGACATTTCCCAGTGGTGGCTGATCCCTAAATAATCCTGAGTGAATCCAATATAAGAAACTAAAATTCTAGGTTTCCTATTAGCTTTTTTAAATATTAAATTTTACATCAATTGTATCAGATTTCGTTATATCAAATAAAGATATCGAAACCAAAAGATTTTTACAAATCAAGAACTACACTGAAATATTAAATTTCAACAGCTTTTGTACGCTCTGAAATTTATATGAATTTGAATTTTAAAATTCTGTAGTTTTGAAGTTGCATAATCTTCACATGCTTGTCAAACTGAGGTATACTAGCAGTTAAATTGATATATTTTTATAAACTATCAAGCTGTTAAAAATAATTATTTCCATAAACAGTCAATTGTTAAAACTAGATAAAATATTTTAATTGATCATTTATATGTCTCATGCGAGTAGTTTAATATATTAAAGGAATTCAAAACTGAAGTCGTGTTTGCAGTTTCAACAACATTAAAAAAAGTATTACAAAATAAAACGGAGGCAGTTGATAAAAAAATCTGCAGGAAAGTGCGATTTCTGAACTGATCAGGATCCGAGATAGAAGAAATGGTGGAATTTTGAAAGTTATGGTTTATTTAGTTCTTCCATTTTTCCTATATCAACCCAATGTTTCAACTAGCATTTATCAAAAGACGGGCAAGATCAAAGCGATTATTTATGCCCCGAAATATGGAAGAAATAGAAAAACATTGTAAAATGTCCAAATAATTAAAATTTCCCATAACGCATATGCATTAAAAATTCTCAATATATCAGAAGGAAAACTGTATTTAAATTTGAATTACTTATTTTTTCCTATAGTTCTAAAAATTTAAAAATGTAATAAAATCCATTCACCGTAAGCATAGACTATCTTCAAGATTGATTTTAATAAGACAGAATCCTCCCCAAAATCAATAATTAATCTTAGATTTTTAAAATTAGAAATGGAATTTATTTTTCATTCACATTCATACAATGTTCATCACCTATCAGCATTTTTACTTCATACATAAGCAATGTCCAATTACTTGTATGGAAGCAATGCCAATTGCTTGCTGTTTCACTCCAAATAATTAGCATGTCACAGTTCACGTAACTCGTTTCGATGAGACAATCCGACTTTATATTTCTACTTATTACCTACTTGAAAGTAATCTTATACACTTACAAGCCATGGACGACTACAAATAAGATAGTTTTGTTTCGAGAAATTCAAGTTTCACAAACACATCAAGATTTTTCATTCTGTAAACTAGTTGAAACCACGCATTCCTGTCGTACATTATTGCGCTTCACTAATAATTATTTCACCGAAACCACCCACATTCAATCAACACTCAAGAATTTCACATTACCCAATCTCTAGTGAACAACCGCCACCACACCAGACTCATTACCCACGCTCCAGTTAACAACCGCCACCACAGCACTCGTTACCCACGCTCCAGTTAACAACCGCCACCACAGCACTCGTTACCCACTCTCCAGTGAACAACCGCCACCACAGCACTCATTACCCACTCTCCAGTGAACAACCGCCACCACAGCACTCATTACCCATTCTCCAG
>JAPMOR010001988.1:158797-174781 GCA_026543865.1 Argiope aurantia
TCTCCAGTGAACAACCGCCACCACAGCACTCATTACCCATTCTCCAGTGAACAACCGCCACCACAGCCCTCATTACCAGATCACACCAGATTCATTACAAACACTCCGACGACCATCTCTCCACACTCATTATGCACATTCCAGCCACCAACTATCGACTCGCTACACTGATTACCACACTTCAACCTACTCATGTTACTCTTTGTCCTCTCGCATTTTTTTAACGTTCCATAACAACTCCAGTCCAGACCTTATTCACCAAGGTCATATGGATTCCCACTAATTAACACTTTAGTAGTGTCATTTGACATTTGTACAATTTTTACAATTTGTCAATTCCCAAAAAGAAAGCTACAAGATATTCACTCGAAATATCCCTAGTAGTCTTCTCTATTTAATACAATATTAACTTAATGTAAATATATATAGGTAAGAATTCCCCCTAAAGTACTGGTCCTAAGAATTGCTAAACAAGAAAAAAAATCCAGATTACCAACTGATGCATATGAAAGCAGAACTTTTAATATGGAATGGCTAATATAGTACTTATGATTTTTAACGAATTGATTTAAAACAGTAACAGTGAAATGCACTGGGGCACGTGACTTAGAACAATTATATTCAAGAATGTAAAGTTTTGCATTATTCGCTCATTAGTCAAATATCTACCAATTTAAAATAAGATCTCAATATCTCATTGATAATCATGTTACATGTTATCCTGATAATTGTTTAGAGTTGAGTCACCGATATCAGATTTTGCATTTTTATCTTATAATTAACTATCTTGATTTAAAGACATTGGAAAAAAAACCCTTATTAGAAATAATTCAGATATTTTAAAAATCGCTATAACTCGGGGAAAAAACTCAAAATGAAGCCAATTATCATTCTGAAATTCTTGTTTATAATTCTTCACCAATAACAAATATCGAACAATAAAAATAATGTATATTGATTATTATATTATGTGATCGGGATGAGCATCCTGAATGCGTATTTCCTTTGGTCCTACAACAAACTGCCGAATTTCTATTCCTATAAGTTATATAATATATATATCACCTTTAATCTTGGAATCTGATTATGATTTATAATATGAAAAATTAATTAGTTTAGCAGATCATTGTTTCCACTTCACAGGCTTTCATCAAAACCGTGTTATCTTGCTTGCCAATCTCAGATTTACAATTAGCACAATCTAGACAAATAAGCATAAAACTAATGCATATTAGTGTGATACACTGTTATATCAAAAGCCAATAATCTGATCAGAATAAGGATCCACAAATTCGCGAGTTTAGAAAGTTCGTATAACAATTGAAGTTTCGCATCACACATTGTAAGAGGAAGTTTAAATGATGACAAGTCCTGAATGATGAATCGACCTTAATTCACGTTTGAGTCGACCTAAGAATTCAGCAAAACATTGCGCAATCAAGATCCTTCTGTAACTGCAAATGGAACATTTGAGATGGGTTAAAAACGACCCGAAAAGGAATTTAAGTTGAACGTTCCTTGAAAAATTCTCTAAATATTAGGTACATGATTAATTAATAATTTATCTTGCTTTCAACAATTGAAAACGATGTCCAAAAACAAACGATTTAAATTACCCTGAACGGCGATGTTTAAAAGATAACTGAATTCTTTTAAGAAATAACATTCAAACATTTTGTTCACAGAGCATTTCACAACTAATTTAATCCTTAATCAAGAGATACTCTTTCCTGATAACCTGGCCCATTCATTTTTATTTTCAAGATTGAATTAAAAATTAATTAAAGCTATAAACTATTTAAGAGATTCACTAATTCGTTAGAATAAATTTAATGTATTTTAAAAATACTACTATCGCTTTATATTAGAAGTCGCTCCAAGGAAAAGATTTCAAATTTACGCGAACTTACCCGATGTAGTCCAATGTGAGGGGAAAATTCAAAAGAAAATTTTTACCATTTTCTTCCATGAACGGGCACATGGCTACCTGAAACGCTAATGTTCTTCTAAAGTAAGTTGATCAGGATTCTGAAATAAATCATCAATGGTACCTTCTTCGGCAATGGCTGGATTCAATGAACATTCCATAGCTTTAAATCGGCAAATAAGATGCAGCCCTTAGTTCGTGAATTCTAATTAAAAAGATTAAATTGAAAAGATTATCTGATGGAAATCTTTCAACTTTCGTTCGTTAAATTAATTATAAATTTTATCAAACGTTAATTCGTCTTGCCATATTGCTGGACATGAAAGATTTACATAAAGAAAACATTAAATCGGACAAAATGAAAAAGACTACTAAACTTATAATTTCAGAACGAATTAAATAGAGTTATTGTATCAAATGGAAGCATTAACAAAAAATGTTTCAAACGATAAGGCAAATGCGTTTTATATTATAAGCACATTAAACTACGAAGAACATAACTTTTAATAGGCAACAAAACATTAACATTTATCAACAAATAAAATTTTATCAGTAAAGTTAAAATCAAATGATATTTAAATGACATTCTAGAAGCTTCTATGAATGCATTTTTATCAGTATAAAAAGTCGTAACGAATTAAATATACTTATATTCTAATATCGCTTTAAGTATATTCTAATATACTTCAACTGCCTTAGTGAAAAAAAGCTTTTCGACAATTTTCATTAACCTAGAAAATACCGCAAGGATAGACATGCCTATCGCAAATGAGTTTTAAAACATTCTTAAGTGTTAAATTTATCAAACCCTTGGGGATATCTTAGATTATATTTAGACTCTTGGAAAGTGCGCAGAACTTTCCAAAATTTACTGAAAATCTGCATTCTTGATCATTTAGGGTTTTTTTTAACATTGCTAAATTTAAAAAAGTCTTAATATAAAATAAATGATATTTGATATATTTCAGAATATTTCGTAAGTATTTTTAAAAGTTCTAGATCCTTTGTGAATACTCTAGAATATTTTTACAGTATTTGTGAGAGTAAATCAGGCTCTTCAAATTCACTGCATGTTTTTTTAAACATGCTTATCCCAAGGTACAATAGACAAGATGCGAAATTTAAATTTACCAAGAAAAGCTATGTAGGTTTATGCTAAAAAATTACTAAATTGTTGTATAAAGAAGGGACTAAAAATTATCACTTAAAGCATCTTATAAATTTAAGTGAAACCCCTTAGGGAAAGCAGAATTTCGACCCCTGAATAATTGGCCGATTTGAATGTTTCTTACCGATCCTTTTCTTTTGAAATATTGAGTTTTAATTTAATAACAATAAGATTATATTTCATAAAAAATATTTAAGCAGAAAAATTCTAATTTCTTCCGAAATATCGTGATAAGAGAATTTAGAAATTTAAGTGTTAAATTATTTATATTAAATTATATTATTATAATATATTAATTATATAACAGTAGTAAAATGTATAGAAGAAACTATTTAATATCTTTGTAACTTAAATGAGTCTAAATGTTAGGAACGAAACAATGAAAATATCTCTTGCCAAATATATTCAAAAAATATTTTTAAAAATTAACTTCGAATATAAATTGAAATGAAATAAAATTGGAAAATCTGAATTTAAATAATAAAGTACTATAAAGCTTATGTTTTTATAATAATATCACTCGAAGAGGTAGAGAAAATTCTTTTTAAATTAAAACTTTTAATTAAAGGCTTGTTAATTATTAGTGAGTATCTACAATTCAAGAAATAACCACACGCCATATGTGGGATATCTCTAACGTTATGTTATGTAAAGAGTTTTGAACGAATTTTAAATCAAATTTTACAATTTACAAGCAATATACATGCATATAAAAATTATCAAAAAGTTGCTGATTATCTGTTACTTCCTTTATGGATGAAAATAAAATGACTAATTCCACACTATTTTCACTTTAGTAAAATTATGTGTAAAAGATCCCTCCACTCTGTAAAAGGGCTAAAAATTTATTTCGTTGGCAACATTTTATTATAATCCAACTTCACACGACTTTAACATTTCCTGAGGCATTCGGCATTTCCATAAAAAAGGTAAAAACCGTATTTAAAAAAATGCATTAAGTTTCTTAATAAATAAAAAGCGAAGTCTCATTTATGCAGTTATCGTCTTAAACTCTAATCAACTGAATATAAGTCATTATGTTATTAAGTATTTCTTCTTTTAAGAGCCTTCTAACTTCTGATTGAACAATAAAAATATTTAATCCAAAGTTCGCTGTCATATATATTCACATATGTACAAACAAAATAACTTACCTCATTTGTAATCAAATACGAGAATTAGTCGAATTTATCGCAAAATAACATGAACGGAGAACAAAAAATGTTAGGATAAATATTCCGAGATATCCACATTAAAACCATTTAAAATTCTACGAAAATCGTAAAGCAACTTCCCAATTCAAGCAAATAACTTCAAAACGAAAAACCGATTAAACGTTTTAATTTTTCAGGGAATAGAAAGACCTTAGTTCTCTTCTTCTAAAAGTTTGTAAAATGCAGCTTCGAAATTTCGATAGTTACACAGAAATTACAAACTCAGTTATCCGGGTTCGAACATTGAAATATCATTTGGCAGAAAATATTGACATTTTGCAGAGAAATCTTTCAAAAATAAAATGGGTAGCTCTAGTATAGGATAAGGGAAACGACAGAAAATATGATTACGAATCTAATAACTGAAATAGTGATAACACTAATCCTTGCGTGAAATTTTATTTCAGGGTCATTAAAAATTATTGACCCATAATCATAGTGATCAATGAAATAAACATTATTCTGTGGTTTGGGGTTCAAATTTAAACTAACCAGTACTGAAATGATAAAATAACAGGATATCATCCAACATTAAAGAATTAGTCAGATATGAATTCCAGAATTCTATCGCTATTTAAACCTTATATCTTTTTTTCATATTTATCATTATCTGAATGTTTGCTCTCTTCAGAGTTAACAGATCATTTTAAGATCAGGGACTCTTGTCTTCAGACTGAAAGCGTATCAAGACTAGAATGTCATTTTTTGCCAAATATAGGATATGATAAATTTCAATACCAGTCAAATAATTTAAATAAAGATAAGGTTAATCATTGTGTGAAATTTTTATCTGACAGTCCTCAAAAAATATTGGTCCAGCATCATAGTAGATAATGAAATAAATATGATTCAGTGGTTTGAGGATAAAATTTCAACTAACCATTACTGAAATGATAAAATAACAAGACATCATCCAACATTAAAGAATTAGTCAGATATGAATTCCAGAATTCTATCGCTATTTAAACCTTATCTCTTTTTTTTTATATTTATCATTCTTTGAATGTTTGCCCTCATCAAAGTTTCCAGATCTTTTTAAGACTATAATGTCATTTTTTTTGTCAAATATAGGATATGATAATTTTAGATACCATAACATAAAAGTAAATGAAGAAATATAAAGTAAAATACGAGGAGGGTATCAATAAGATTTGCACAAAATTTTGAACACAATAAGGAAATAAATGGTATTGTCATGTATTTATAAAATTTTAGTGCACAATTTTAACTTCATAAATTGTGATTGATTGCCCTGAAACCGAATAAAAAATAACGAAAAATAATTTTATCAGGTTAGTTTGGATAGATTTTTAGACATTTCCTACTTCGCTTATTTGATAATTAGGCCTTTATTATGTGAAATGTCCCAAGAAAGAGTATTTCAGAAGTTTTCATTTTCCGTTTCTCTTCACCAAATGATCAAATATGAAGGCACTCAGACATAGAATTATAACACGTCATCACCCCTCCCCCTTCCAATTCTATGTCAGATTTTTAAGTAGAACATGTTTAATATCTAGAAGATTGAAATCAAAACACTTAATAATTCTGTTTTTTAGATACTCAGAATTTGTAATTTGTGTTCTGAAGAACATGATAAACAGAGAACCTGTTAAACTTAAAAAGTCAGGATGCTGATTTTTCTATATATGGCTTGAATTGTTCGTTTTTGATTCATGAAACTGTTCTTATTTTATTGTACTCTCTGGTACATATATCTTGCTGTTCTTTAACATTTTTTTGTACCAAGTAGGCTTTATAATGATGTAACTTTTTTTCTATATTTTTGATTATTTTGCATAAACTCTTAATTTATGAATATGAATGTTAACACAATGTCTGTAATAGAAAGATATTTTTATAACGTGAGTCCGTAATACACATAAATAGATAACATTTTTGTCATAAATGTATAACATATGAATGTACATAAAAATATATAGAGAGATTTTCGATAATTGCTTTTTGGCAGTCTAATATTCCATTTGTAAGTAGAGATTACTTGAGAATTATGACAAAATCCATTGCATAAAAATAAAACAACCATTACAGAGTTTCGAAAAAAGGCATGCTATGAAAGACAGAACAGAATTGCCTTGATAAAATAGTATGATATCTATATATTTTACAGACTATTCAGATTACTATTTGAAATTGTTCGATATTATTATATCTACACATATTTTCAATTTCAAATATAACTAAATTCTTAAACGTTTCCATTGTAAAATTCTATCAAACTATTGAAATATTTTTCTTTCTTGAGGAGAGGCCTTCTATGAAAGAAAATGTAAAAGGACTAACTTAAAGATTTATTTAGTCACAACGTATGCAGGATTCTGGGTATATCCTAGCATCTGTCCTCTGATAAATATTTTCTGCCTTCACATGATTCCTTCTCTTTCTTTTTTTCTCTAATCAGGCAGGATATGTTTCATATGGTCAGATGCATCACTCGGATGTCTTCTGACAGTAATTCAATTCTCCAGGGAGAGCTTCGAGATTGATTAGTAATTTTATATCCATAATGGTCTCTATAGAGAATGTCAGCTCTTGGCAGATACCATTTTTTCATATAAGAAGTATACAAAAATAGGATTTTGTAATCGTCAAAGATTTCAAGCTCGTATCTTTAACGAATTTATAATTTGCAATAATTTCTTTAATTTAGTTTTAAAACAAATAAAAATCACGAGAATATCTAATACCGCGATTCGCATTAAAATTTTTGTGTTATGAGTGAAATGTGTGTTTTTTTTTTTAATTTAAAGGTTTAGAAAAAGGGACCGTGGTGGCCTGGTAGTATGATCTAGGCTTCATAATCGGAAAGTTTCAGGTTCGGTACTCGATTTCACAAAAGAATTACCGGGGCTAAACGTCCTCCCATTGAGGTGGAGCTGAATATTGGAGAGGGGTGCGAACTCCGGTGCTCTGCCCGTCATCGGACCGTGATTCAAAACTTTTAGGTCCGTCCCAAAATAGCCCTAGTACATTTTATTCATCCACACAAGTTGAAATACATTTTTTAAAACTTCTAGTGGATGACACTTGATGTTAATACAGTTTTTTTCAAATATAAATTAATTATTTAAATTTATCCAGTAATTTCTATTCGTTCGCCAAATCCATTGCCATGTCGCCAAATGGTCACCAAGCTCTGAGATTACTGACACGACACCCGATTATAAATAATATAAGATATAAATAAATAATATAAGAAAATAAGTAGGAATTCAATTAATTTTTTATATATTACTTGACGTAATTTTTTTTATTATGTAACTTCAAATATTAATTCATTAATTAAATTTAAATAATTTTTAATACTTTAAATAGAGTCACCAAATAATCACCAAGTGTGTCGCTAAGCTAAAAATTTTAATAATATAAATGTAATATATAAAACTTGCAGTAGATGACACTTGATGTTAATACAGTTTTTTTCAGATATTAATTCATTAATTAAATTTTTCCAGTAATTTCTATTTGGTCACCAAAGTCGCCCAAATTCGTCGCCAAATTTTTAATACTTGTAATTCTGTCATATGTATATACATATTTATATAAATTGTAATTATTTAATAAAAAGTAACTAAAAAAAAGATGACCTAATTAGGAATTGACTTAAGATTTTTTATATCTATATATATATATATATATATATATATATATATATATATATATATATATATATATACATTTCGAAATACTTAGGCTTCTAATTAATAGGCAAATACGCTACAGCAATAACCGCAATTTTATAGAAGATGTAATTTTTAGAATTTAGAAAAACATAGTTAATTTTACGTATAGTTATTAATTGGTGCTTCATTATAAAGACTTCATTTATTTTTATTTCTCGTTTCATTAAAAAGAAACAATTCTCAAACTATTTAAATGAAAAATGTGAAACTGAAGCCATTAGCGACAATTAAAATTTTCCATGAATAATTTACCGTGTTAATTTTCTGAAAAGAACTCAAATATATTTATGGAGCAAAAATTCATATTTAATGCAGTTCGTCAAACATATTATCATATTATTTCCGTCTCATTCATTTTATTCTAATATATTCTTGGTAATTCCCCTTTAAAGAAATTATGAGTCATTTTTAACTTTTTCTCTGCGTAACTTCCCGCAATTTTGGAAATAAAGAATTCTCATAAAACTTTATTAGAACAAAGTCGTTTGCAGTAAGTGAATAACGTAAAAGAGCGGAATTCTTTGAGCATCCAACCACTCATGACTGTTGCCATTAATTATAAATTGAGCTAAAGAAAAGAAGAAATTTCATTTTTTTATTTTTAACAAAAATAAGAAAAATATCAAATAAAAAAGCAAAAGAAGGGAAAGAAAAAACTTTAATTAGATACAGACTAGAAGAAAAAGATCTTCCAGCCTATTCGTTGCAGTATTATTATGTATTTTGGAAAGGCAGCAATTTGTAGCTCATACTCAGTCTTCTTTTCTATGATCTTTTTTATTGCAGCTCATCAGTAAAATCGAATATCTTATCGAATAATTATATCTTATTAAAATATCTTATCAACTTGTAAGTTGATAAGATATTTTTTAAATTTAAACGCAAGTTTTTATTTATAGACGAGTTTATGTTATTAATGATTTTGATTTAATACATAGATTTCTAAAATGAATTTATTTTGTTTTCAATAAAACATTTATAGTTTTTTTTTTCTGCATGGAATACTTTAGGATGTAAATTGATATATTGTTCATGAAAAGAAAATTAATAGTCATTCAATCATAAAAAATAATTTTCCAACTAAGTTACTAAAAAATAAAGATTGTAAAAGGCCGATTTTAATTTTTTGAATGCAAAATAAATTTGCATTAATTTCAATTTGTTATTGTGAGTAAAAAAAACAAGTATAATATGTTTCAACAAGGTAAAATATGAATATAAGGATTTGTATTTATATGAGAATATAAAAACTTATTTTCATTTTTTTATTTGATGAAAAAAGGCTCATTTGATATTGTATTTAAAAGATTATAATTTCTATGTTTTACAAAAACATATCATTTTTTACAGAAAAATTGATTGAAAAAAACTTCTTGAAATTAATATGAAATTTAATGAAACTTTTTTTTTAATTATGATTAGTGTGCTAAAAATACAAAATTTTACATTTTAAACTTTTTTAAATTTTAAAAATAATTCATCCTTGCTATGAATTTTACCCACTTTTGCAAAATTATGTTTTCTTTTGATTTAGTACCAGATAGACTCACTTTTGAAATGCAGTCTCTCTTTATATGTAGAAAGAGAGATATAATTATATGTAGAAAGATATGGATAGAAAATTAAAGAAATGCTCCGTACACTGAACAAAGCGAAGTAAAGAGTCTAAAAAAGGCGTAGAAAAATAGTAGTAAAATGATATATTTATAAAAATTTGAAATTCAATGTTTTTAATAGATAACACCAATACGAAAACTTTACTTAAAATGCTAAAATAGAATTTTTAATCTACATTGATCCAGACAAACCATCCGGTAGCCATTAAAGGCTAATTGTAAACATTAAAAGAAACTATAAAGAATTGAAATTCCAACTTTTTATGAGCTTTTATTTAATTTTGATTGTTTCAATTTTGTAAAAATGAAGTGATTCTTAATCAGTTTTTCATGTTATAACGATGTTATAATTATTTATAATCATTTAATCGAGAAATTGAAATTTTGATGCCAAGATACTACAATATATGTATAATAATAGATTAATTTATGAATGAAAAGTAAAAAAAAATAATACAAATTTATGTTTTAAGTATAATATTAAAATAGTGTTATTGAAAATGCTTTAATTAATTTTATTACTAAAGTCAATATCCTATTTTGTATTTTTACCTTCTCTTGTATGTAAAAAGAAAAAAATGTAATTATCATACAATTCGAACTTAGAAGAATCTCCGTACTTCAGATCTCCCTGGATCCGGAAAACACATTTTTGGAGTTATGTCTGTCTGTAAATAATATAATTCAAAAACACGTTCAATGGATGAAATTCGGTATGGACTTTACACCAAATTTCAAAACTTCTGTCAAATTTTGAATAAAAAGCACTCAGAAGAAGTCCGCTTGTTCTACTGTTCGAATATCAATTACACATTAACTACAGAACGAATAACACTGGATAGATATAATTTGATTACAAATTTAACATCTAAAATGCAAATGCCTGCCTAATTTAGAACCGTATGTGTGAAGATGTTAGCCGTTTATTGGTCTATTAATACATGGAAAATCGATAATTCAAAACACAATGACTTAAACATATGAATACTGATATGTGCTATTATGATTAAAATTGTAGTTCTGTGTCACATTTTGATTTCAATCGGTGGGAAAATCTGATTCAAAACACACATTCAGTTTTCTGAAACTTGTGTATTAATCTCATTCTAACGATTAATCGCCATAAACCGTACGCTCATAAGCTCTTTTGTAACTATCATTTGCCATCAATAAGCAGTTACATAAATACATTTGATAGGAAATATACGAGAAAATATCGGAAAGATAGATCACTTCCAGTGGTTAAAATAATATTGTTGTTTCTAATGGCACTTATCATAGACAAACCCACTGACTTTAGAAGTTAGTGATTTTAAGTCAAGGGTGCGTCTCTTGTTTTTTGAGTAACGCCATCTAGGGTCAAGAGTAAGACTTAGCTACACGCACGTCAGAACCCTTTTTACGGGGCGACTTCATTCATGCATTTCATTCACTCATCCACAGATCGTAATTTAGATCTGAATCAGAGAACGATCACTCCTGATCCAGTACTTCCAGTGATATTACTCTCGACATGGAGGATTTTGTGGCTACGACAGATTTATACGTGTGCCAGCTCCCCCACACACCGAGAGTCGTCGACAGGCGGGAAGGAAATAATAAGCTATTAATGAACGCAATAGTCGCAAATGTTTTGAAAAAAAGAGACTCGCATTCTTTTCTCTACCTGGTAAAAGAACACGACTACATTCTCATTTAAATTCCATTTTAATTGAGATGTAATATAAAACAATCTTTACACATGGAATGGATTTAATTTGGGATCATTGAAATTCCCCTTTAAAATGTACTTCTTAAATCTTTTATTCAACAAAAAGATTGGTGTAATTTTGCCTACCGCTTATTAGATTATTTTACATAGAATTTCATGAAATGTATAATAATTTATCTCCTATATTTTTACAAAGAATAGTTGTCAAATTATAAATAAAACTTGAATGAAAGCAAAATTAACTCCATTTAGAAGTCTACCTTATAAATCAAAATAACTAGCAATATATAACCTGACTATAAATATATCAATTGTGTCTTAATTGAAAATACCTTCTCAAATTACCAATTTCTCAAAAGTCTATTTTTCAGAATTCTTTCTCCATTTTATTAAAGAGCCACAGTAAAATGAATATCGAGTAACAGATATTTTGTAGAGCTGCAAATTGCTGTCGATCTAAAATATATAAAAATGCCTGACCAAACAGGAGGAAAGATGATATTTCTCCTTCAGTTTAATTCGAGTACTGATCCGCTATTGATTTATCCTTTTATTTTATTTCTCAACTTTCTTTTTCTGAAAATGGAAAAATAAAAAGTCTTCTTTCCTTTAATTTGATTCGCAAATAATGGCAACAGTCATGAGTTTGTGGTTGTTCGATGAATTCCGTTTCATTGTTCACGTTCTTTTCTTGCCGCAGACGACATTTGATCGCTACAAGACATTATGAGAACACTTTATTCCTGAAAATGGCGGGAAAATATGAAACAATTAAAATGACTAGTGATTTCTTAAATGCAGAATTACCTAGAATAAAATGAATGAAACGAGAAGAATATGGTAATTCCTTTGATGAAATAAGCTAAATTCGAATTTTGTTTGCATGCGCACTTTCGAGTTAAATAAAAAATAACATTTATTTAACAGATATGTTTAAATCATTATCAAAAGCCTCATTTTACCATTTTTTTTTATCAAAATACTTTATGTATTTTTGGCATATAGTAAAACTGTAAAAAAGTTAATTTATCCTGGAAGAAAATGAAATTTTAACTAATAACTAAGTTTAAAATTCATTATAAATTGGTCTATTACATATACATTTTTTGTTGAATAAAATGTTTTTTCATTCAAATTATGGTTAATGTGTTTTATTTCAATTTTCTTTTATTTGTTAATTAATCGTCATCTAACAATTTAAAATATAAGAGTATCTTTTTTCTAAATTAAAGATTTCGCTCATTTTCTGCATATTAAACACTTTTTCGTAGTCTCATAATATAACTTAATTCAAAATTTTAGGGTATAATCTGCTGAGTGACTTAGTTTATATTTTTAAAGTATAATAATAATAATAATAATATTTCTTTTTACAATTTCATGTTTATACTAAAGTAAAAAAGAAAGAAATTTCTGTGATTTTTCTAATGATACATAATAAACTGCATAAAATTATATTTCTTAGGTTAACGAATTTTTATTTACTTACATACATATGATATTTAAATGAAAATAACCACTTTTATTCGAGTGGTTTTAACTTAAATTTCAAAGATGAAGAATTTTTTCTAAGTATTTTTTTTTTACTTTAAATTTTATAGTAATTAATGAGATCTTTAATAAAGAAACGAGAAAATATATTAAAATCTTAACCACAATGTATATGACTTTCATAATACATCCCTTTGTTAACTTCGTTTGTGAAAAAAATTGTAAAGAATAGTCAAGAAAACATGCAAAAATAAATAATGATAATAAATAGTAGCAATGAATATAAACTTTTAATTGAAGAATAACTTCTAATCAATTTTTAAGGAATTCAATTAGCTTCCAAAACTATCTGAATTATATATTTGAGGGAATAAAAAGAATAAATGAAAGATATATTGGCAAATAAGAGGAAAAGAAAAAATATCTATGCGAAGATGTGCTATATGTGTCAGAGAAAAATATTTAAAATATACACAGCTCTGTATGTTGGCTCAATAAATCGTTTTATTGTCCCACTTATAATTTTTTATTATAAAATGCAGTTACATTTAAAAAAAATATTTCAAAAAATATACAGAATTTTGCAATGATTTTTTACAAAACATATTTTTTTAAATTGAAAAATGAGTGCAAATTTATTAATAATGAGCAGTTCAAATCTAGTTAGAAATGTTCTGTAGAATATTTCAGAATTCTACAGATTATTCAAGCTTCAAAATTCATTCAAATAGATTTAAAATAGATTCAAAATTCATTTTTCTCTACCAAATAGATAACTGTAATACATTTTACATAACATGCATTGTTTGAAGCTGAATTTTTATTATTATTATTATTATTAGTTCACATTTTTTGAAACCAAGTAACAGTTATTATGTTTTTGTGTAATCATTTTAGCTCACCTGGGATAATCAATAATAATCATGATCAACATATAATCATGAGCGGGGCATAAGCTGGAATATAGTAAAACTGTTAAAAAGTAAATTTATTATTATAAGAAAAAATTTATAATTTATAATTATTAAGAAAATTAACGCTCTAGTGCAGTGGACGCAACGTATCCACTGTACTAGATTCCAGTTAACATGTTCTCAGCACAAACTTAATCGGTCCGTTGGAGAGCTGCCATGAGTGGAACACCTGGAACTCTCACCAAGTGTACTCTCTCATATTCCTTCTACATATTTTCAATTGAATTGCTGTACCTTTGGCTGCCAACGGTAATTGTAACATACCTTTTGCAGTATTTTATATAGCTACTGCCAAATTCCTGTCTGCATTACTTGATCTAACTCGGAACTTCGAGGGTCCTTTCTCGAACAATTATTGCCATAACCTGTTATGTTATTGCTATTTCATTGACTATTCCTATCTTTGTTTATCCACATTCTAAGAACTGAAGGTATTAGGTAGGCTTATATAGCAGTTTAAGGTTTTCAGGCTGATTTTGAGTTCACAACATTACAATATCTTACGCAATACACGGCAATATATTACGCTTGCACACTTACTCAAATTCTGTGTCCCTGACAAGAATTTTCTGATCAGTTTAATGGCTTATATTAAGAACTCAAACATGATGTTATAGAAAATGTATTTATTTATTTTTATTTTATCCAAGATATTTGGTCATGAGTGGTTGCTTTTCTCTGAAACTTTATATATCCTAATATTATGGACCTAAGTATAAATATAAGCATTTTATATTTATACTAAAATTCTAATTCTATACTAAATTATTAGGCCCCTATTCAGCTGTAATGAAAAAAAATGTCTAACAGAGAAAGTATATTAGCACATTATATAGCTCAAAATTTTTATATATACAAAAAATATTCAATTTACTGCTGTTATTTTCTTTTTTTTATAATAATGTGATATTTCACATAAAGTAATATTATAAATTTGTGAAAGTTGTATTTGGTTCAAAGCAACAAGATCCAAATTTATATAGAAAGAATTACAAAATTTACAGGAAACAAGAATGAAAATCTATTCTAATTCTGCGCTCAAAAACTTAAGTCTGTGGACGCAAATGAATAGTTTAGATAATATGAAGACCAGAATAATAACAGCAAAAAACTTGTTAATATTGAAAATATCTCTTTAATTAAACTGAGAATTATTATATGAAGAAACATGAAAGCTTTATCTTCTCTATTGGGAAATAAACATAAATTATAAAATTATTTATGAATATTATTTATGCGTTTAATTTAATATTATTCATGAATATACTTATTTATGAATATTTTCAATTAATATATACATTCTGTAAATATTAGTGTTTGTTACTTTATAATTAATAAAAGAAAAAAATCATTAAGTAAATCATAATGCAAATTATGATACATATACAAACATTAATGGATGAGTCAAGATGCTTCCATAGTAATCTATACTTATAATAAAGCTGTGTGTGTGTGGGCGTGTGCGTGAGTGTGTGTGTGGGCGTGTGCGTGAGTGCGTGCGTGTGTGTGAGTGTGTTGGCGCTCAACAGGCCAGACCGTTTGACCTACAGCTGCCAAATTTGGTACATGTATACCTTGGAGGTCGGGAATGTGCACCTGGGGTGTCTTTTTTAATTTTTAATTAGAAATTATTAAATAAAAGCAAACTTTCCCGCCAGAAAAATCTTCATTTCCCCACCTCCCAATGAATAAAGCTTCAGTTATTTTTTCCACGCTGATGAGGCTATTCTTAACATTTCTCGACCGATTATTTCAAAGGATTCTGTTTATTTTTTAATGTTTGATGCACTTAAAATTAAACATTGTTAATTAATCGATCTTTCAGATTCATTCTGAAACACTTTTGAATTAAAATAAAAGAGAATAAAGGTAAATAAAAATTTCTAATCTGCATAGCGTTACCCCAACTGGCGTAGAAAAATTCACGCATTTGCGTTACCGTAACTGGCGTTGAAAATTCAAGCATGCGCATTGTCTTCTGATTGTTGACAACAATTTTGACTTGATTTAAATTATTTTTAAGGTAGTTGTGTGCTTTTATAATTAAAAATTGTATTTATGTTAGTTATATATTTCTTATGTATGCTTATAGTTTTAAGTATATCGTTTTATAAGTAATTTTTTTAACCTGTTTTCGTCTGATTATTTTAAACGATTCTGTTTATTTTCTTAGTGTTTG
>JAPMOR010001988.1:175181-187711 GCA_026543865.1 Argiope aurantia
TTTTTTCAAAGCAAAAGTGGTGCAAAAAAATTTGTAAGTTACAAGTGCTTTCAAATTTAACAAACATTGCACCGTAAATAAAAAAAAAATTGTTTTGTAATATTTAAAAAAGGCAGAAAATGTTTGTAACACGGAAATGTAAATGTATATCTTCAAGGACAAAAAAAATTAGTACAATTTTTTTTCCAAATTAATTAAACATTATTTATTTAAATTTGTTGCTGAGTAGCATCTTAGCCATTGCTGTTCCAAAGAACTGCTCCGTTACCCAGGGAACACCGAGTGGAGGTGTGCTACTCTCGTTCCCTGCCCGCCAACCCTCCCTTCATCGCTGCATCTGACGGCTCTCTTAATTCCAAGACAGTATCATTTAACTGACGACAGTCTGTGAAAGAGCATTTTTCAATCAATGACGGTCTTTGAAACCGCATCTAGACGCCGATGACAGTTTTTGATGCATCATTCAGCAACCGAATACAATTTTCAACATTATTGGGCAGCTCAAGACAGTTTTGTTGTTACACTGTATTCTGCCGTTGTCTGTACTCAGCTGGCAAGTCCAGGGCCATGCAAAATTGGTAGACTACATAGGACTCCACAACTGAGGTTCCTATAGGGCCCAGGCGTGCCGGCAAATCCAATGCACAGCACATTTTGTAAATCGCAAGCGATTTTACAATTGGAGTCTTCTTCTGAAATTGAATAGGAACCAGTTCAGCAGGCAACTCCAGAGCCTGGCAGATCTTATAAACTGTATACGAGCTCACAACAGCAACTCGTTGAACAGGCGGATGAGATGGTGCATCCGTATCAAGGTCCAAATCTAGATCTGAATCAACGTCCCCAACAGATGGTGTATCGGGGAAAAGGAAATAGTCTAGTATTTCCCAAATCGTCATAAAGACGAGGAACACAACGATGGCCGAAGTATCATTGAAATTTCCGAAAATCGCACTAAGCATTATTACTCAGCAAAAGTAAGTCGCACAACGTTCGGTTGCAAAACAGTAAATTAATTTTAAACGAAAGCAACAGAGCAGGGATTCATTGTTTGTTCTGTTAGATTGCTTGCATTTGTAATTTTGTTGAGCATTTAAACAGTTATGCTGCTGCTTCAAACAATGACATCTGGTGACTATTGATATATTTCGTTTATTAACAACTGAAATATGGCGAATAGTTAATACCATCTGAACAATTGAAAGTCAACAATAATACTTTGGAAGTTGGTTAGGGGGAAAATAGGAATTAATATCTAAATGAATTATGTAGAAATAAATATAAAAATTTATTTAAAGGTGATTAGCAATTAGAAATTCTAAGGACAGTTAAAATTACCCCATTTTATTTGAAATTGCACGGAAAATATAAAAATAATATTTTCATTTCGCTTTGTAAGGGGGAAAATAATTGCACCTTCTTACATCCTATCTGGCATAGGAGACATGGAACAAAGAGGGTTAAGGTTACGAAAAGAAGTGTCTAACACGAAGATGGGGAAATTAGTGTTAAATTGCTTAATTACATCTTTGATAAATTTTAATACAGTAATTTATATTCATTTATAATCAGTCTTTTAAATGGACAAAAGTTTAATACAACTGAATAAAAAAGCATATTATCGTGAAAATATAAATTTTTTCCATTTTGATTTACATAGGGAAATAAGTATTTGGTATTTAGTATGTTTAAGTATGAACACAGCAGTGTGTTGATTTAACGTCCTTCTTCCAAATAAAAATGATTGCTATAGTTCGTCAGTGAATGCTAATATTTTTAGACGTTACAGCATTATCAACTTTTTTTTTTTAAATAAAGACTTTCAGAAATGTTCTCATAGAAATTTATAATGTAGAAATCAATTGAATTATTTACAAAATTATTATGTAGATAATAGTGACCAGTATCTCATCTTCCGAAACCGGCCATAAGTTTATAAATACTTATTACTTCTGGTTTTCAATTTCCGTTCTTATCGTTTTGAAATAAAAATTTTCCACCTTCTAAATAGAAGTATGACTGCTCTAAGTTGCTATATAAATTAAGACGTCAAAGTATACAGTAATTTTACAATGTATTTTTGTTAATTTCAAGAATATATTTAAGAAAAAAATTACGATTTAACGAATATATGGGCAATTTTCACGTTTTCGAAATATTTTTGTACTTGAGCGACGGACATGCACTTGAATTACGAGCGATTTAATCTTATATATATAAATAAATTTTTGTTTATTCATATTTTACTCGCTGCCGTACCGCTCATCAGATAGCAATTAACTAATTTATTACTTGCACTTGCGAGATGGTAATAGGAATAGTACAATTATTAGAATGTATTTTGAGCACAATAATATATACACACAAATCTCTTCATACGTTTCTATGATTCAACATTATTTTAAAACTGATAATTGAAATCGACAAAAGATAAACAGTAAAAGACAAACGGCATATGACATTCGAGTTAATTGCACATATATCAAACAACATAAAATTATTATCATTGATACCAATCAATATTAGTGAAATGAAATAAAAAATATTTAGTGTAAGGATAATTTTTTTTCTTTTCTTTAATGAATAGTCATCTACATAGGATATTGTCATTCAACATGCACAATATTTTGGCTGCGGTGAACCACACATATTATTCAGAGTTTATCTCACATATATAAAATAGAATTATTATTATCGATGCCGATCAAGGTAAATTATATATAATGAAAATTTTCCAGTGCATACAGTAAATGTTCTATTTATTCAGTGAATCGACAAGCGATATTTCGGTTATACAAGCGTATATCGTGTTAATTGCTTAGTCAAAAAATATGCCTCCAAAACGTTCGTCTGTTAGTAACAGAAATAAGCAAATTTGAGATTCTAAAACGAACGAGGAAAGATGAGTGAACCATGAAGCAGATCATTTACGAATTGCAAATTCATGTGCTTCAAAATCTTATTATCAACATCGAAGGCAATGTTAATGTGCAATCCGATCACGCACATCAGAATCAGAAGACCAACATGCGGCAAAAATAGAGGTAACAATTCTTCATTCCTGGAATTCGAATGGAGAAGTTATGCTCATTCCATGCATTCCCATTATTCCCACCGGCATACATTTTGATTTCAAAGGACTGCAGTTCCCCATTTGTCTTGCATTCTCGATGACCATCAACAAGGCGCAATCATTTCAAGTGTGCGTATTGAAGATAAAAAATCCATGATTTTCACATGACCAGTTGTATGTCGGATGTTCACAAGTCGAACAGTCAAGAAATTTATTAATTTTTATTGAAGACGGAAAAACTAAAACTATTGTCTACCATAAATCACTTGAATAACAAATAATAAGAAATTCAAATAATAGAATAAATATTGTTTGTACTTCTCCCTTATATATCATTCAATTTCAAAGAATATATTCATTATCGACAATAAAATAAATATCATTGTTTCGATCATTCCTAATTACACAAGATAGCTATTTCATATTTCCAAAATTATTTCTTCTGCTGCAGCAACGCGCCGGGTACCAGCTAATTATACATAAGTATGAGGATATATTGTAACATAATCTGTTCATTCGAACAATTAAATGAAATTGAGGAGTTTAAGAAAAAAGTGAAAGATAAAACACATCAGTGAATCTGAAGGAAAATATGTTTTTTAGGAATTAAATATAATACAATTTATTCTATTAAATGATATAGAATATTTACGTTATTATTGAAAATGATGATTGAATGTATTGAAAAGCACTTAAAAATAGCACACAAACAGAAGCATTATTTTGATTTAATATAGTGAAGAAATTTTAATTTTGTTGATCCTTTCATAAAAGATATTAAAAATAAATAATTTTTAAATATTACTTTCTGGACATTTACCTTTTTTATATTGATGAAAACAATAACAAAGATTCTAATGAAGACGCTAAAAATATATCATATCTCACTAGTATATTTTATACCATGCTGTTCAATTTATTTTATTTTATTTCTAGTAACTTGTATTTTAAGAAATCATTTATCTTTTTAAATTCCTTAACTTTACATTTTCTCTCTATTTTCGAAATGAAAATATTCTCATAAGAACAAATAAATTCCTAAAATCGTCTGCAGCAATCAAAGAGAGTTAGGAATATAGCATCATTTCTGGAATAAACGAACATTCATAACTGTTGCCATTAACTTCAACTAAAAGTAAAACAAAAAAAGAATTCACATTCTTTTTTTTTTTCTTTTTTACTTTCTTCAGAAAAACAAAATAAAGTAAAAAAAGAAAGCGAATGAAAGGAGAACAAGAACTCTAATTAAACGAAACGTCGAAGAATATCATCCAGTCTGTATTCGTTGAAGAATTGTTATGTACTTTGGGTCGACAGTAATTTGTAAAGCTCCCTCCATTTTTTTTTGTTCGATATTCTTTTTATCTTACCTCGTTATGTGAAGAATGCCTTCAGAAAAATCAATTTTTTTGCGATCGGTAATTTAAATAGATCTTTTCATTTTGATCGGGGATTTTGAAAAGAGTTTAGCTTATATTTAGACTGTGTAAGGCAGATTTTTTATTTAATATCTACGCAGTTTAAATTCATCAGTTAAATTTATCCTTCTAGTCTACTAGCTCCTTCATATTGTTATAATTTTAATAAGAAAAAGTCTCAAGATGTAAATTCTTCAGCTATTTAATATTGGATTCAGAATTTTTGGAATATTTCGTAATGAAACTTTGAATGTAAATATAGTTTCAGGCATTATTCATGGCCTGTTAATACTTTTGATAATCAAGGATTCAAATATTATTTTATATTATTATTAATAAAGATTCAAATATTTATATTATATTCAGTTTTCGTATTTTAAATACTGATCTTTTTTGCGTTCTAAAAATTTAAAATCTATGTTACCTTTTTATACAAGAATATTGATACAATACTTTTTAGCTCATTCCATATGAAAAATTTGAATTCCTTTTTCTAATATTTTCTTGCCCTTTCTTAATTCTCCCCAGACACACAAAAGATAAAAATAAATACATTTTTAAAAATTCACAGTTTAGAAGACAATTTATTAATCGTTTGATAAAAGAAGAATCAGTGTATTTTTTTAACTGTCTTGTCTCTGTTCAGTTATATATCGTTTCAATAATTTTTATATTCAGCAAATATATTTATTATTACTATAATATCTTTTAAGAATAAAAATTTCAGAAACTTTACTTGGTAATAAGAATTTTTGTTAAAAACATTATGTACTTCAATATTTTCATGATCAATTAAATTTAATATGTTAAATTCAAATCTTTTGTTTACTAAACACAAATTATCTTCACCACATAAGTATTTTTAGAAAAGTATGTATATTAATTTATTATAAATTTGTCTTAGCATAACCCTATAATAATATTTATTTATTGTAGGGATATCTATTAACACATCCCTATAATTAGGGATATGTTAGCATAACCCATTATTATATAATATATCTAATATTTATACATATTAAAAAAATTTTAGAAAAACTTTTTGTCACTTTTTTATTAAATGATAATTTTTTATAGAATAAATTTTATTCGTTTAATTTCTATTTAGACGGTGGAAATGTAGAAGAAATATGCCATTGTCATTGAGTCTACAGCTGCAAAAGTTTTAAATCTTTGTTTAATATACCCAAACGTGTGCCTTTAATGTATTTTGTCTAATACTATAAATATTAAGAAATCTTAAAAACAATTTTATCATATTTTTTTCAAATGGTAATTTTATATGAAATCAAAAGTTTTTATTAATTTTATTTGATTAATTGATAATTAAATGATGAAAATGTATAAATGTTTCATTGCCATTCAGCACCTACGACTGCAAAAGTCTCAGCCTTTTAAAATCGTAAAAAGTGAGTGAAATATTAATTTCAAGATTCTAGCCTCACAAATGCGAAGCAAGCCAAGTTGGATAAAAGCATACGTTAACATTAAACATGGAAATCAAATAAATTAGGATGTTTTTTTAATTATGTTCATTTTCCAACTTGATGCTTCGTCATTATTATTTTTGGAAGTTTTTCGTAATTATGTATTGCAGTCTGATAACGAGGATCCAGTTTGCGGCAACATGATGGTGGGAAGATAGTTAATTCCAAAGGATTCTCGGTTCCCTGGAAGATACGACATACTTTTTCGTAAATCAAGCTTCAAAGCAAATAATCTGGTGTTAAAAAATTGAAATCTTACAACTAGACCACTCCAAGTAAATTTGGAATAATACAACTGCCTGCTTTGCCTATTTATGTAAAAGTCAAACAAGAATGTTTCAGGACAGATTAAATAGGATTTTAATCGTAATCTTTTATATCGTATTACTCATTTTCCTTGTCCTTAATGGATTTCAAGATTTTTGTGGTATTCACATATTCAAGAAATGGAAAAGAACAAGACGAAACGGAAATTGATTAAATTTGGAACTTTATAACACTATTTTACTCAATTTTCGAACTAAATCCTATGGTTTTCTTTCTAATAATGGTTAATTGAGTTCATGCTCAATTAATCGAGATTTGAACATAAATCATTCCATCGTATTTCTTTCACTAACTCTTATGCCGCTGAACTGTTGCTTTTCTGTGTTAGAGACTTAAAGGTTATCCGATAACAGTTAAGGTCAACATAGTCTAACCTTGTCTCATTAATGATTAGTTTCAATATATTCCGTGTCCTCTACAAGAGTTAATTCATTAAAGTTTTAAAATTACTATAGATTCCCTTGATATTTTCTGATCATGGATACTAAGTGTTTGAATCTGAATATCTTGTTTTGTAAATTTTTGTTTAACCATTATGGTCTCAGCGCGGCCATCTTTTAGAAATATCAAAGAAGAAGAGGAGCGAATAAAACGATTTTCTTTACGTCATGAATGCCCAACATGTCTAAGACCTCATAGTTTCTCTGAATTATCATATACTTAATTACAGAGTTCTCATATTCCTTTCTGATATCATATGTATCAAAATACTTTTGGAAAATAAAAGATGCAAAAACTTTTAATATGATATACACAATCAAGCACTCTTGACTGCTTTACTTAAACTCTGTTTTCAAACAACTCTCAAGTCTCCAAAACTTTTTAAAACTAGTTCTCTTTCTGTATATTAAACCTTGATTTTATTTGTAAGACAAATAATCTCCACGGAAACGAGGTCATTCAATAGGCTCGAGCTCACTCCTAATAGGTTTTCGCCGTGATCTGTCGTCGGCCAAACAAGAAACTCAGAAACTGCTTAAGTGAAACAAGATACAATTGGAATTTATGAGTGCAATATGCTGGAATGGAAACTTATTTTCCAGATTCCCAGGTGATGTTAAAGGTGTACTGGTTGAGATTTATGCGAATTTAACGAGGAGCCTTATTGCTTCCAGTGGCAAATATCAACGTGTTTTCTCAAGAATTCTATTAAAAATTTAACATGAGAGTGGTCATATTTTTAAATTTAATTAAAATCAAATTAGAACAGTTATCAAAAATGATCATATGTTAAAAGAACACATCACATGTGTATTTTAATATAAAAATGTGCGAACAAATTTATAGCTGATATAATAGCTGTACTACCACAGTATATGATAATGCGACTTCTGTTTGAGTTTTTATATATCTAATGGAGTCCCATAGTTAGAAAATTTATCTACTGTTACCTTACCAACAATTTAATTGATTTGGTACGAATGTTCTACAGAGGTTAAGAATTTACAAACCCGGATGCATATATATTTTTTGAAAATTCAATTACAATTAATGTTTTAAATCAATTTAATTACTAAAATTCGATGCTATTTCTTGTCATACATTTTGAAAATATTATTTATTAAAACTGATACTTCGATTTTGAAATTTTAAAAAATGTTGACCATACAGGACCAATTTAATTTTTTTTTCTTATATTTTGAAAGTTTAATTTTTTTGCAGAGCTCATTTTTGCTCAAATATTCTCTCAGGTTCTCCAAAAAAGGTCTTATCTCTTTCTCCTAGAATAAAAGTTTGGTACTTTAAATGTGCGAATGCCTTGCACAACTTCGTCAAACTATGAAATATTGATCTCCGGTGTGAATGTAGCATTTTTATTGAGTTTATTGTGGACATATGTATTTTAGACGCCTATTTTCCAACCGGTTAAAACAAAATTTGACACGGAACTACAACTGTAGCCACAATATCATGTACCAAAATTGCGTTTAAATAGACGCAAAGGTACAGATAGACAGATTGACAACCATTTGAGACACTTTCTTCATACTAATCAACATTTTAAAAGTTAAATCTGTGTACTGAACTTTATCTATTTAGCTCTTTGTTTTATAATAATTGAACTTGTTTATGTAAAAATCATATACCAAATTTCATATATCTATCTGAGAGAAATTTAGAGTTATTTCAGTCACAGACATAGGATAGACAGATGAACAAAATTTCATAGTTCCAAAGGTGTGTTTTGTCTTTCTCATGGAGATTGAACATGGAGATTTGTCAAAATTTCGAATCCGTATTTTTTAGTTATTATAGTGATTTTTTTTCTGTTTCCTTTATATTCGAGAATGTAAAAGAAGGAACATGTTTTTCTGATAAATATTGAAATATAATTAAGTTATATTAGTAAATTTAAGCAATATATAGAATATTGTATAAATATAAAATTTTTCTTCATTTTTGTAGTACATTCATTTTATAGCAACTTCTTTTCTATAGCGCATGTTTTCATCTCGCCACAAATTACTTTCATGAATTCCAGTTGCAGTTTATTTCATTCACTTAATTTCATGTCCTTTTATTTTTAGTATAACCTCGAAACGAGCAAGTTTATAAAATTTTCATCATGGGCAGTTCGCTTCCTTTAATGGCTTCATTATCTTGTACATTAGCACTGCTGCCAAAAATAAACGTTTAATATATTTACAGATCAAACAAATGTCGATCTTAACTCGAATCAAGTTTGTTGCATTGAAAATCATTTGCAAACGATATTTAAATAATACTATCTGAAGTTTTTATTAAAGGTCATGAAATTAGAATTGATTACTTATTTTCGCCAAAATATCGCCACATTTATGATATATGGAAATATGAAATATCTAATAATTTAGATCAAGAAATGGAATTTTGAAAAATTAAAATTAAAATATTATAACTGCCAATGAAGAAAAAATTAGCAATATTATAGACTTGTTTAGTGTAGCATTTTGCTGAAATTTCCATTTCTTTAAATCATAGTTTACCAACTAATAAAAGAAATTTCATTTATCATTATTTAGATTTCTTCGTTTTACACGATAGCAAGTTCCATTTGTAGTTTGAATTGCAGAAAGTATTTAATTAAATCTGTAATTAAGTTAAAATTCTTTCAACATATTTAATTATCACAAGTGGTCGTTATATATTATATGAAATAAATAATAATTAATTATCAAAATAGGACGTGACATGTAATTAGTAAGGAAATAAATTCTTAGGTAAAGTAATTAAATATTTTTCTTGTAATTTCTGGCAGAAGATCAGAGCCAAGAGACTGGATTGAAATCCACTTAATATTAAATTGGAATAAAACTTCTTAGAATAAACTTCTTTTTTAAATATTTTTATACCCATGCAAAAATATTACAACTTATTTTACTTGTTCTTATATTATAAATGCATTTTTAGTATATTTCTATTCATAAATTGTTATTAATGTTAGTTATTAACTTTAGGTAAAAAAAAAAGCTTATTTCATTATTTTAAGTACTAAGATTATTTGAGAAGGAGGGACAAATTTATAACATAAAACTGAAATTGATTATGTTTCTATGTTTCCCTGTTATTCAAATTTTTTTTTCTTGAAATGTGAACAGGAGCGACCTGAAATATATCTTTTTACAGGTGTATTCTTCGGTCAACTTTGTTATTTGAACTTTCAGAATTTTTCAATTTCGTAGACTCTTCAAATTAATTGTCAATATTTAAGTCGCACTTCGGTATTTTTTTATCTTTTTGGCAGTAATTTCTAAAATAATCATATAGAAGTACTTATGAACTATATTAAGGTGTAATCAGTTATTTGTAATGATATAAATTTCATTATTTACAAATCAAGATGAAAAAAAAAATTGAGAAAATGTGAATGGAAGAAACATTACAATTTGCAACAGGTTTAAATTACATAGAAGTAATTCAGAGAATTGTATTATAATATTCTTCAGTGTTTCATTTTGTTAGATTTTTTTATCACAATTCTTTTTTTTTTCTTTAAAATATTTATTTCTACTTCTTATAAATACAATGAAAGAAATAAGTTTATTATTTTTTTATTTTTATATGAATTTAATATTAAGAGTCAGGAAGAATTGGTAGCTATTCAAAAATTCGTTCATGTTTTTTATCGACTTCATTTATCGGCCATACTTTTTAACAAATGCAGATTATTTCTCCCACTTATGTAACTTTAATACAGCAATTTATTATAGAAAATGAAGAAAAGAGGGTGGATTTAAAAAAAAAATTCTTTCACAAAAAGGAATAAAATAATGGAATGAAATAAATAGCAGATATTATAAGTGCCACCTCTTAGAGGCATAATTTTCCAATTTCGAGGCGAATTATTGCCCATATTTTCAAAAATATGCAGTTCGTTTCAAAGATTTCTTTACTTTTTTCTTTTTATATATTTGCTCCATATATAAAAGAAAATGTTATCAAAACGCATCCGATGTAATGAAACCAAAGTCGTACTTATTGAATACTGGGAAAAAGGTTTGATCATCCAATATATATATATATATATATATATATATATGATTTATCAAAACATTCCTTTCTTTCCTTTTCTCTTTGGTTAAAATAAAAAAAATGTAAAATTATCTTTCCTTTCTTTAGCTTGATATATTTTTAGTGACAACGGTCATGAGTGGTTAGTTATTTTCAAACACATCAGTTTTAATATTCAAATCTTTCGCTTGCTGCAGACGACATTTTTTCTTAAAATTTTTATAAAATTACTTTTTTCCCCATAAAGAGAGAGAACTTTAAAAAATTTATAATAGGGAAATTATGAAATCTAGAATAAAATAAATGTATCGAAAGTATTGTGATAATAAGTTTGGTGAATTGCGTGTTTTTTAATGTTAATTTAATAGGGTTATCTTGCTAAATAAAAATGATATATATTTAGCAGATATCTTTTAACTGTTTTCAAAATTTTATTTTAGGTGTTTATTTATTTAAATATTGTATTGCGAGCATTTTCGCTAATTCATTTGAAAAATAAATTAGTTTATATATACGTAATATTAACTCTGAATTATTAATTAATATATGCATTTCACAATCCCAGAAAGTGCATTTTCTTTCAGATTATAATGAAAATGATTTATCACTTACACGTATTTTTTTAAATTGTCGATTAAATTTCCTTTAGCTATTTCAAGGAAAAAAAATAAAAGACAATCTTTTCTAGCTTTTGTCTTCGAGCGTTTTCTTTTAATCCGATAAAAATAATTACATATTGTTTTAACAAATCTTGCTATCATGTATATTTCAAATGAAATAATAAAACAATATTCTAATTCTGGTACTTGAGCTTATCTGTATCAGATTCAGAAACATATCTGATCCCTGATTCCTTGATTATAATATTACTTTTTTCTTCTAATATAATTTAAGACTGCGTTTTTTCCAATAAAGTTAAACACGTGAATGATGTTGAATTCTTTTAATCTTTTTTTCAAAAATAAATTTTCGAAATTATTTGTTTGTAATATTGTAAAATAAATCCTGTCACATACAAACCTGCAATTCGGCTTCCCAGCATAGTTTGTTCCATCATTGGAAAGAAAGTTTTACAGTCATCTGAATGGGACGGAGTCCAGGTGTGCGTCGGAGGTCCCAGAGCTTGGCGACAAACTTGGCGACCATTTGGCTACTTGGCGACGAATTTGGTGACTTTGACGCCAAAATAGATAATACCCGAAACTTCGAGAATTTTCCCGATCCGCGCAGTAGGAACCGAGATACGCCTCGAACGTTCCTGATTGGATGAGAGGCTTCTAGCCCCGCCTCCTGAGACCTATAAAGGAAGCGGCCGCCGCTGCCAAGGGAGACGACGGAGTAGTCCGAAGACGGAGCGGACAAACCTGTAGTCAGAGTGGACGGAGTGGTAGAAGAAGACTAAGCGGAATCGACGGAGTGAAGTCAGTAATCCGAGTCAGAGTCGGAGAAGTAGAAGACGGAGTAGTCGGAAGCGACTGAGTCAAGCTAGTCCTGAACTGAGCTGTGCGCTACTGTCTGCAGTAGATTCTGGTTGTACGCTACACGTCTCGGGTGAAGATAATCGTCTTCTGTGCTGTATATAGTTGTCGCTTTGTGCTGTGCTGTCCTGTGTGTCTTCGTGTAAATAAACGTCGTTGTTTTATTTTCTAATACCGTCTGTTGATTCAGCGTTCTACATACCATATCACTTCCACTATCCAAACGAACCCCGGTAAAGAAAAATTCGTAACAATA
>JAPMOR010001988.1:188111-199740 GCA_026543865.1 Argiope aurantia
TAAAATATTCTCTTATTTCGTGATCTAATTCCACTGTCTCTACTTAATTAATTCAAGAGAAGATTTGTTGAATTGCAGAGTCAGCTAAAAGTCTAACTTTCACACGCTCGGCGTGAAGGGGTAAAAAACTGTCCAGTAAGCACATTCTTTTTAAAAGATCCCTGTGTTTCCCTTACATGTGATTGACATGCGTCAGAAATCCCTATCAGAATCTTAATAATATATTAGTACTGTAAAATTATATTTTCTCTATCCATACTCAATGTTATATAAGACGAGGAATAATTTATTTCTCGCTCTTCCCCACTTCTGTTTTTGCAGCGCGCTGTGGCGGACGCGCAATGTCCGTGCGTTTGCTTGTAAATAATTTTGCTTTCCCGATGGATATTAAAATTAATTTAAAAAGATAAAAAGTCTCTTAACTGTCTCTAAACTGCATTCTGCTTCACAACAAATAATGTTACATATTAAAAAGTCGACAAGGATAGTTTCCTGTGAAAAATTGTCAAATTAATTAAAATTACATCCGCGTGAAAGGAAAATGAATCATGCAATAGCTCTTCGTTCCTGCTCCTTATATCTTCAAGGAGTTGATTCTCCTTGCCATCATAAAAAATCTCTGGCTCTTTACCTGTGCTGAATAATTCCAACATCAACATCATTTCCTTATTATATCATCATCACAATAATAATCGCCTGGTTTACTCGCCAGTGGTCTCCAGTGCTGAAGTGAATCAACCAGATTTCGAAAATATCACTTGTGTGTTATATTATCATCTAAATATAAAAATGGTTTTCCGTCACCTGCCGTAATCTCCAGTTCCAGTGCTCAAAATTGAATTTTGTGATTAAATAAAAAAAGTGATTATTTTTCAAAAAGTGATCATTGTTTTTTTAAAAAAAAATCATCCATCAGCTGACTCAACGAGTGGAATTCAAAATTTATATTCTGTTCTTTTGATTTCATTTTAAATTGCATTTTTCTATTATAATATAATTACAAATAATCTTTTTATATTATTCAAAATATCATGAGTTTTAGTTTAAAATATTGAGTTTTTAAATTTTTTCATATTTATTATTTAAAATTTATTCATAACATTATAATTTGTTGAATTAGAAATTTATGTGCATGCTATTAATAACTAAGAAAAAATGATTTCCCCAATTTAATTAAATTTATCTAACTCAAAAGTTTTTAAAAAATATGCATGCAGACCTTGTGAACGAAAAAGGAACATACCAAGATTCTTATATACTTAATAATTAATGGCACGTGATAATTAGACTAAGGTAGTAAATACCTTAGGGGAAATTGTTACACCCCTGACAGTTATTAAGCCACCCTCTATTATCACTGTATCCAAATACTTGTTTTTTACAAAATACAAATATTTTTTATATTACATATTTTTTTTCTTTTTCAAATACTATACGAGTATTTTGAGTCTTGTGTCTGTTACATTCATTCTCAAGGGTTTTGTTTGATATTTTTGAATCTTATATTTATGGTTCAGTTCCAAGTGTTTAATATGAAATATTTCAATTTTGCAAGTATTATTTTCATATCCAAGTTTTTTACCTGAAGTTTTGAATCTTGTTTTTTTATTTAGAGCTAAAATACTTAATTTAAACTCATAACTATACTGATATTTAATTTGGGTGAAATCATAATATTGATATTGTATTTAATAATTTATTTCTGATTTAATAATCTTGTTGAGTCAGATTTCCTAACATTTAAGAATAATATATCATTGACAATCCTCACCAAATTAAATTCAACAGCTGAGTTTCTGCAGAAAATCATTTAAACATTGCATGTCTTAATATTATTATTTTTGGTGTTGTTGAATATTTATCCAATATTTTCACAGATATCATATTATCTTTTTGTGCATTACATAATCTTGTTCAAAATGATTTTTATATTATTGTAAAGGTAAGGGAAACTCAGGTATCACTTTTAATATGCTTTTAAATTTTAGTTTCTTCACCACCATTGTAAGGTAAGGCTGTATGTCTAGGGCTCCGACATACTTCCGCGTCTTGCAGTGGGGGGAAAATTGTAATGATATTTTAACTCTAATTTCAATTTAATTAATTTTCAAGATTTTATCTTGATGTAGCTCATAGTAATTTTATTCTAAAATATTCTCTTATTTCGTGATCCAATTCCACTGTCTCTACTTAATTAATTCAAGAGAAGCTTTGTTGAATTGCAGAGTCAGCTAAAAGTCTAACTTTCACACGCTCCCTTACATGTGATTGACATGCGTTTCCCTATATATATATATATATATATATATATAAGACATTTGATGGAAAAATATGCAAGATTATTTCATTTGTTTGAATTCAGTTATACTAACTCTCACTTTGGAAGCAGCATGAAGGCTGCATTGACGAACTTAAAAATACTGAGCTGCAGTGTAATGGCAAAAACGGCACCGGAGATGGCAAGAGGATTGAAGAAGTGTTTCAGTTCATGAGGTGCAAAAACTTGGAGAGGGAGTCTCTCCACGCTTTTGCACTTCCTGAACTGAAGAATACAGGACTGACGATATCAAATTCAGTGTGTTACAAGAGTATAGGCTCAATAGAATTTTAATAGAATTGGTTTTTGCACCTGGCAACTTCTAGTCCAGTAGCCAATACCTTACTATTTGGTCAACATAATTTTTCATTCCAACAGTACGAAAGACAACTGCCTCTTCTTAAACAGTTTCTATTCAAATCACATTAATAAAAATCTTATTGCAAATATTTGTAATTAAAATCTATAATTCGATTTGAAATATTTAATGGCAAAATGGGAATACGCTTCAAAAAGAGTTCTAAGTTTTCAATGATTACAATGCCATCTTCTTCATACATGAAAAAATAAAAAAAAGACAATCAGAGAGACATATACAGAGCAATGATTCTCTGAGGAAACATAAGCTGTCACAGAAATATAATTACTAATCAATCCGGAAGCTCTCTCTAGAGAATTAGATTGTGTGCGAAGATATCTAAATGATGAATCTGAGGAAATGAAAAGGATTAATGATAGACATCTCGCCTGATTAGAGGAAGAAAAAGAATATCTATCTGAAGGAGGGAAAAGAAAATATGCTGGAACAGATATAGAGGTCTACTTCCCTTCCCCCCTCTCTCTTTCTCTCTCTGTATCTGTATACTATATTGATAGTTATCTTGATTGATAATATTTAGAAAGCTGATGATTAAAAAAAACATATTTTTTAGAATTTCTACATTTAATATATGTCAAATAGCAAAATGTTTATTTAAAAAGTGATACACGAACCAATAAAATATTTTACCTATATATTATCCAAACTGTTGATTATGATTAGTTGACAATTTAATATCAAAGAATTATCAGCGAAGTATTATCAGAATCAAAGTGGCCTTTAATACCGAAAAGGCTGAAATATAACACAGACAGGTAATATATATTATGTAAATACGTGCATGCATTTGCGTGCGTCTATGTATGTATGTGTGTGTATTAGAGTTAATGGTTTTTCAAACCCAGTTTTAAAAAACCGGTTTTTAAAGTAAATTTGTCAAATTTGTCACATCACATCTTAATTTAAAACTGGTTTTCCGGAACGCCTGGATATCCTCTTTTTCAAATAAATAAATAAATAAATAAATAAAAATATATATATTTTTTAATTTTATCGGTTGGGGCCGATTTGTCTAATAGTTGAAGGCCTAGGGGACGAGATGCCTGTTTATTAATAAGAAAAGGTATATTTCAATTTTTATTAAATGAACCAAAAAAATTTAAACACTGAAATAAGTTTGAAATTATTATATGCTTAGAAGAATAAATTCAAGAAAGAAGACAAGTAGAATTATTTGAGGCAAAGAACAAAAAAACCTTAGATTTGTTATTTGATGTCATGAAAACTGTGAAATCAAGTTCAGTACTAGTGAACGAGTATTTTCATTTTCAGGCAATATTATATCCAAAATAAGAACAAGACTTAGCCACAGTTCATATTTTATATTTTTTTAACCCTACTGTTCAGTTCGCACTTACTATACGCATGTAACGTTCGGGTCAATATGACTCGAACACAAAATACTAACTGCGGAAGCCTCTGTGAAGCATGTTTTCAGTAAAATAGTTTTTATAAAGATTTATAAAGATATATATGTTTAATTGCATGTTATAATGTCTAATAGCATGTAAAATATGTAATAACATGAGCATGCATATTAACCCTTAAATAAATTGTAAAATAATTTCAATCTTACCTCATTTTTATTAGCACTCTGGACAATAATATAATACATGAAACTTACATATGTGTTTTTACAATTCTTGCACAACATATTTGTTTTATTGACGTTGCTTGATGGGCAGAACTTGCATCTCGCACATTTATTATTCATCTGTAAATTAACAGCAGGCCTTGGTGATGTATCACTTTGTCCTTTTACCCTGTATCTTTTTTACTATATTGCAGGACTCTTCAGTTCTAGGGATATGTTGTCTTGTCTGAACATATGGGTCAACCAAAGACTTGCCTAGTTCTTCTAAAAACAACCTTCTTTTTGTCAATTTGTTTTCATTCCATTTCTTACCTATAGATGTCCACAAAATAAATGCGTTGTAAGCAGAGCTATCCAGCATATTATAAAATATAATTAGCGGCCATCGATTTGTTTTTCTTTTACAAGTATATGTATTTATCAGCTGATCAAGGGTATCAATAGCTCCTTTAGTGGCATTGTAATCTAATATGATTTTCGGCTTTTTGTCTAGCCTGTCAATAATCAATTTATCATGATGCATTGTGCTTATAAGAATAACATTCTTATTCTTTTTTGGAATGTAGTTCATAACAGTTGTATCATCTGTGAAGTAAAAGCTTAATATGATATCACGTGATATCATATCTTCAGTCAAGGTCAGCGCCCTCTGACCTTGACTGAAGTGCTAACATACTAAAAACTGTTTTTAGAAGTTATTCTTTTCGCTTCCCGCTTAATTAATAATGTATCGTGCATTTTTTAAACAGAATTAAAAGAAAATTGGAATCGGGTCACATTGACACAAACTTTATATTGATACAATTTTTAAAAACATCCAGAAAATATTTAAATAGAAGAAAATCCTTTTCAGAGGAATAATATAGCACCATTACATACAAAGTCATAAAGTATCATTTAAATATTTACATAATGTTGTTTTTTGTGAGCCGTTAAAAATCATTTCGGGTCAAACAGACCCGAACAGAACAGCAGGGTTAAAATCCTATTTTCTTAGGAGAAATTAAAATTAGTGGAAGATAATATAAATATTATTTGAAATTTTTGTTTCAGTTTTCATTACTTTGTGTAAGTAATATAAATATGTAATCCTTAATTTTTTTTAATATTTTGACTTTCATATTGATTTCTATTTTTTATTTTATATAAATTAAATAAAATATTTTACCTATTCTATTTTTTAAACAAAAATTCGAAAACCAGTTAAAACCCATTTTTTGAAAATATTGAATTCGAAAACCGGTTTTTCAAAAAGTCGGTTTTTGTATAAACCCTAATTTGTGTTATCTGATTACAGAAGAAGAATTTCTTTACTCCAGCTGGCAATGTTTCAGTTCCCGCTTCAGTTCATTCAAAAATAAATCGTTTGGAACTCTGCATTCTTCATTAAAAATTTTCTTGCTAAGTTACGTGTTATTTTTTTTTAATTTTTCTGTAAATATATTGCTATTTTTATTATGTAAAAAATTAAATAGTTTTGTATATCTAGAGGATTCATGTCCATAGACATGAACCATGGGTTATTTTTTTAACTAAAAGTTTAAGTAAATTAATAAAGTAAGCATAGTTTCGCAAAGATTTCATATTAGTTTTTCTAAATCTATATTATTCATGTACAGAAAAGTATTAAAAGGATGCGATAAATAGTAACTAACGCATCGCTTTTCGTTTACGTTTTCTTCATTACCGCTGTAAAATAAGCCGTATTATTTGTGAATGCATATTTTATAAGTGTGTATTTAAAATGTAGTTCTCTCTTAGAACTTCATTTAGTAGTTTCATCTTTAATTTAAATACAATAAATGTTTAAATTTCCAAACGATTTTTTATATGTAATTATTGCAAAATATTTTTACAATAGTATATGTAAAATGTGCTGTAATTTTATTTTCATTGTTTGTTCTGATTTCAGATTCCTTAATGCGTTTGTACAATCCATAAGTAAATCATTGCTAGTGCTGAGATGAATATTTAAGTATTATTTTTAAACAAATTCATCTGGGATTTTATTTAATATCTATATTGCATCCTAATTTTAAATGCATGTTACATTTATTGCTGTGAAATTCGTGAACAATATTTCAGTATTTATATTGCAAACTTGCAAATAAAATTTAAATTTGTTTCTAAATCAATTGCTAAAAATAATACATGGATTAAATTTAAGAATAAATTCAAATACAATGTATGATTTAATTATTCGTTTCTACTTTATTTGAATTATTATTTTAAATGAAGCTAAATAATAGTTAAGGCACTTTGCTTTTGTATGATTACGTGTACATGGATAATTTGTTTGTTCAAAACTGATTATATAATAGAAATATTGACAATTATTATGTTTATTTTGAAAAAAAGAATCTTTAAATGAAATGCAAACACAAATTTCATACAATTGAATCTTAATTCCAAAGGCGTTATTTAAGTTACCGCAGGCATATTATACAATAGCGTATGCTCAAGTTTAAGTGCGATTTCATAAGCTTTCTTATATATTAAGTTTACAATTTCAACGATCTAATAATACTATTTGCTTCGCTTTTTGCTTGCAATCCCAAAAAAAAGTTTTTTTTTCTTGAATATTATCATGATATTATGGCAAAATGTAATTATCAATTTTAAATTTTTATGGGAAATAGAGTTTTAAGCTCTGTCCCAGCTATTTCTCTGCTGGTATGTAATGGCCGCTCGAAGGCTAAATTTTATATTCATAATTTCATAATGAATTTGTTTAGATTATCACCATAAACAGTGATCTTGAGATAACACATATTGAACACGCTTTGTAACACGTTTCAGAAATGATTAAGCACATTTTAAACCGATTTTACTTAACAATATTGCATACAGCGCTATTTCACCTCTGGTGATGAGATTTGAATTTTTTTTCTTGGCAAAAAAGAAATTCCTACGACCTCTTTTAAACTATTATCAAGTTTGATAACATTTGGTCCAGTAGGTTTCCTATTATGACTATTTGAAAGTGGAATTTAATTTCAACCACCCTGTATATTAATATATAAAAAGACAGTTATTTTTTACAAAAAAAATTAAACCATACAAATATTTTACAATAGATTTTTTTCTTTTGTTTTTCTTAACCCATTAACTACCAATTTGTTTCGAAATATTTGGCCGGATAAGATATATATAAATGTAAAAAGTTGTATAACAGCACAATTGTATAGAAATTATATTTGTATTGAAAGTATTTGATATTTTTGAAAAAAAGATTATCGTTATAAAAGAACAATAAAATCATTTCATTAAAAAAAGACTGTTTAAGTAACAGATCGATATTATAACCTATAAATTACATATGGTGTGGTATTTTAATATAAAAACCAAACCAAAAATGCAATGCTTCAAATATGGCAATTCTGTTCCGTTCAAATTACAGTCGAGTTTTAAATTTGTTCGCCCGTTGTAAAGAAACCAAGCAAAGAATACACACTTTCTGTTACACACAACGTTGACTGATATATATTTATATAGAAAGAAAGAATCTAAGCTGGCATAACAAACGCATTTTTGGCTACCAGTAGTGTACATAAAATTCCAAAATCTTCAAATGGACATTGTGGCAACTATTAGGTTAAACTTTGAATTGGGAAATGGTGAAGAGATGTAAAATTTTTGGTTACCGATTAAATTGGACATGCTTAGTGCATTTACGTGTCTATTAAAATTTTAACTAAGATAATTTCTAAGAGTTAATTCATTTTAACTAATGATCGGATATTTTTGTACGAAGAGCATCCTTACAATTTCATGTAAAGCATTTGGAATTGTATATCTCATGTAAAGGCTAACAAAAATATGTTGATTCTGATCAACTTCTAATAAAAGGTTAACTTATAAGACAGATAATGAAAATGTATAAAATAATTGTAAGGAAATAGCTTTTGGAATTTAAAAAATAATTTTCTCTAAAAATTGGGCTTAATAAGAAATCTTCATTCAGAGAAAAATAACCAGTATAAAAATAAAATTCTTAAGAGAAATTATATAGCTTAAACAGCTTTACACCTCCAAACTTGAAATGTAGTTAGTTAAATTATAATATTGAAGTAATCATTATTAATTTTTATTATTATTAGAGCTATAGCTGTTTTTCTTATAATTCTGAATTTCATTATGAATTACTTATAACATTTACCTTCTAACTTTATCAAAATTAATTTTCTGTAAAATAAAAAACGTTCCACAACAAAAATTTGAATATTCAGTATGAAATGAAGCAATTCAAGTGCATTTCAAATCTTCTCAATATTTTGATTAAAAATGATTTACATAATTTCAAACCCATATCCTGTAGAGCTTAGAATTATCATATTTCTGACAAATAATAAACCGTTAGTGAGTTTTACCGGAACGAGCCCATGTAGAAGGGAAAAAAGAACAGGAAGTTTTAACAAAAAGTATAAATAGAATTTATGATGTTAAACAGAAAAAATTAAAACTTAAGATGCTAGAGATATTTAGAAATTAAAAGTTAAAATGTTCACTTAAGGAAAACTAGCGTGAGATTTTTTTAATGGCAGTGAAAAATTATAAAATTCCCTTATAATTTCTATTAAATAAATAATAGATATACCTGATTATCAATCAAGTTGTAGTGAATATAATTGTTATAAGCCAGTTAACAGCTACGCTGCATGAGCAATTGCTTTTGTATCGTTGTCATGTTACTGGGCTGCGAACCACAAGGTCCCAGGTTCTATCCGCGCTCAGTCCAATCCGCTACAAAGTCCTTTTCAGCTTTTGAAACCCATAACAGAGCCTAGTATAGACAGAAAAGCAATGTGTACTCACAGTAAAATGATTATTCTGAATATATTGAGAAATAATTCAGCGTCGAAATAAGAAAGTTACAAAATTACCTCAAAAAATAAAGGAGATCCACTAAAAAGTTCAAATAGAAAGAAAACGTATACCAGGAAGAAAGGTTAATTTAAACTTGCTGAAACTTTTATCCGGTATTGCCATACCTTTTTTTTTCAGAGATATGAAACGTCAAGGTGAAACTTAAGCAAAGATTATAAGATAAGGTAAAACAAATTTATGCTAAAATAAAAGAAAAATCTAAGAAACACAGTGTGGGATATCTTGGATTATTGAGGAAATCTTTTAGGATGAATCATTTTCCAAATCCTGCAAATTTCATAATTTTAATTGCAAATCTCAATTTTACAGATTGGAGAAGAAACCTTTCATTCTATTTTTATTATAGTATAGAGTACACTTTTCTAGCAGTCTTAGTGACATTTTTGAGTTATTTTTTGTAACTTCTTGATTTTTTCGCTATAGAATATTTTACCTTCTTCAATAAATACCGCATAGTCATTTTAATATACATACATGTTCGTTCCTTGACTATATAAAACTTCGTTTTGGATTTAAAAGGTGGAAAAATTACCCTACTGATTATTCTTTATAAGAAATTAATCTTTAAAGGCAAAAAGGTTCAATAACAACAAGCAGAAATAATTTTTAGCTCTGTAAAAATTCCAAGAACATTTTTGAAACTATGGCATAGATGCATTGATATATGCAAATAAAACTTACGTATTCGTTTTTGCGAATTTTAGTTTATTTTAAATAATAAATTAAAATTTAAATCTAAACAGAATTTTTCTTTTAAACAATCTTCTTCATTAAGATTGTTTATGTAATATTATGTATAATTTTTGTCAAATAAGTGAGTGAAATACATGAAGAAAATTTATTTTATTTTCAAAATAAAATATTATCGTTTTTGGTTTTGTAAAAAAGAAAAAAAACTTTAAAATAATTAAAAAATGTTCTATAAAATAATTAAAAAATGTTCTATTTATTTAACACAATATTTTGTGACCAGCCATTAACAAGGAATTTCGGTTATTATAAACAAAACCATATATTTATGGCATTAACAAAATATTTTTAACCATTATAAAGTGACATATATTAACACCATAGTATTTTAGAAGCCGTATGCACTGTTATTCTTGTTTGAAACATGATCTTCCAAATGCATTAGTACTATATTAGTACCATATTAGTATCACATATTATCATTAACAACTTACGTGTTTGAATAATCTATTTTAAATTGCATAGTATCTTTTGTGATACTTCAATTTCACTTTCTAATTCCATATTTAAACTATGTATTCTTTTAATAAGAAAAGTCTTTCTTCTTTAGTTTTTAACAATGAAAGAAAAGTGAAATATTCGGTGAAACAACGAAAGCAGTTTGAAGTTACTTGTAATAATGAAATCACTCGATGAAAAAATATTTTAAAAGAATAAATCAGGAAAATAATATTGAGGGGAAAAAATTGAACGGTAACCCATTATTATCATTAATAGGCCAATTTTTTCAAATTTTAAAACAGCACCAAATAAACTTCGTGCCATAATATTCGCTAAAATTATCTTGGAAAAACCTTTAAATCCCGTTTAGTCACAATTTAAGATATTAATTAATTAAATGTTTCGAAAAATTGGTCTCAATCTGCTATTTTCACTGCATAAATTATACCTGTACCAAATTTGAAACATTATATCAAATCTTGCGTCCACTAGAACGATATCATAATCAAGATACACATTCTCATGTTCATTTTTAAAATGAGTAGAAATTAATGATTTTATGTAAAGGCATATACGATCGAAATGGTATGTATGGGTGGTGTATATTTAATTTCATATGCAACCTCCAATGAAATCTTCCTGAAGTTGCATTAATTCATTGTTGAGTCAATTTTAATTTCACATTCATTTATGACGTCATTCATTAAATATACGATCAGTTTTAATTAAAGAAAATTTGGAAATCATGTATTCTTTGAAGATTCCAAATCCACATTTCTGCCGAATATTACGAATTATTATGACAAAAGTCGAATTCTTTTGCCACGAAAGGAGATTTCCTATTATACATTCATCAGATTTTAAAAATGTTGCGGATGCATTGTTTTAAATAATTGATGATGATATAAATTTATAAATTCTCCAGAGAAAATATCATTAAAAACTGTTTAATAAATTTCTGGGTCACAGATTTGTGAATAAAGCATAGAAAAATTCGTCATAACATTTTTAGCTACTGCAAGAGTAGATTGAAAGACTATTTTTCTGTAATGCTGGTTATAAAGTATAATATTTTTCTTAATGAATCTTACCTTTTATGTTTTCTGCTTGCAATAATTTTGAAATAATTGAGTGAAGTGAAAATAGACAGATAATTCGACTTTATTCGATTTACAATTTTGCCAAAACGATTGTACAATTGATATATTAAAGTGATTATGAAATTTGAACTAAAATTATTTAACTTACAGTAAAAAAAAAA
>JAPMOR010001988.1:209740-227887 GCA_026543865.1 Argiope aurantia
ATTATAAATTGCATGCTGCCATACACAAAATAAAAATATTTGTCAAACGACTTAATAAAGTTAGAGCTAAATTCAACACGTTGTTATTTCTTGAATAAGATATGTTCTACGAAAGGTTTTTATTAAATGTTAAATTTATAATCACAATCAATCAGAATTTTAAATTTTATCCTTAATAAATTCGTGACATGTAATTGAAAAGAAGAAAATATTTTCATCACTTTAAGATATAATGACATAACAATTTAGCATACAATATTTCCTCTAATTTTAATACATATTATAAAAGTTTTTAAAGAAAGTCTATAACAATTCGTTTCATAGTTTTAGTTACTAGAATAATTTTTTTTTTTTGCAACGACATTAAATGCATTTTTCTTTAGAAATTATTTCTGCTACATAAATAAGAATAATTTTTTTAATTAAAGTAATTTATAATATAACCACCTTAATTAGAATCAAAATAATTGCAGGCTAGTTTTTAAGTTTTAAAGATACATTTTAAAATTTTGACTGATTTTCAATCAAAACTTGTAAAATTGTCTAAATGTCTTTTTATTTTTATTATTTTTTTTGGAATAGCAACATACACTTTACAATCGGTCTATTAACTTTATTCTGTTAAAAATGAAAACAAAGACAAGGATTTTCGAGTTTTTGTATTCAACGAAGTAACGATTTTTTTTCCATGTAAGAACGTCTCAACATGCTGACCAATAACTCATCGCTATTGGACTTCAAAATTTTAATTGAATATTTTCCAAGACTGCACCCTTGTTGTTCCAAATATTAAAATTCGATTAGTCTTGAGCCATTTCCTGCAATGTAGTCATTTTGAATAGAAAATCACAATATCAAATGACATTTACAAAAAAAATTAATAATAATAATTTTGAATATATATTTCTAGATTCAATTAAAAACTATGATTTTATAGAGGTTTTATAAAATCCATATATTTTCGTCCAATTTGATGCTTCTAAGATGTCTTTGAATCCATAAAAGAATGATAAAGAAAATGAAACCACTCAGAAATATAGTAAGATCGATCTTTGCAATAAGCATGAGTCGTAACAGAAATAAAACTGCTGTCTAATCCAGTTGGTGTATCAAATGAGTCCATTGAGTGATCCATTTGAATGATCCGTCAGAGAATATAAGAAAGATTATGGACAGATATATAACTAGACGAAAAGGGAGATTTTCTAGGTACGTGAAATAATCATAGACTAGCTGTGTATAAATATATTGCAGTCTTTATAAATGTTTTCTAACGTGTCTGTTCCTTTGCGAAATTTAATTTGAGCTAAACTATTTTGTAAAAATTGTGTTAATCTATAATTTAGCTCTCATTTTTTAAATAAAATACTATAGCATGGTGAATAATATTATGCCACATATTTCATACACTGATTAGATATCCATCTCATCAATATTTATTAGATATATATTTCTTGAGAATAGTTTTATAAATAAAAAGTTGGCCGATTCGGAACTGGAGGTTTTCAGGTTCGAGACCCGATTCTACACAGAACAGTCGGGTAAGCGGGTCCGGTGCACTTTAATTCCATCGGAGCCAAATGTATTCCCACTTGTGTGGTGGGGAAAATTGGATTGGGTTGATGGTCTCATATACTCGAGAATATACAGATAAACTGATAGTTAATTTTCAATGAATTTGATTCAGATTGAAACTTTTGATGGTAAAACTTTCCAATTAGAATTGCCTATCCAGCTTTATAAATACTTTGTCAGTTTGCAAACATATAAATATGCTTCCTTATTAATAAATGTTCAAAATTTAATAGAAATATTATATATTTGTTGTAAATATTGCGCTGAATTTCAACAACCTAACTCGAAGTTAAATATCACATTCGCAGACAGACTCCAAACTAACATAATTCCGAAAGAAGTAGTTTTGTTTCAGAATGTGAGAGTCTGTGTGTATCTGTATTGTCTTTGTGCGTTTGTGTATGTGTATGTATGTCTATGTGTGTATTTCAATAAAATTTATATATGCTGCTTGGTAAATAATATCTCATTACAATAATATCATAAGTAAATTATAATAAAAATTAGTCATAATTTCAATTATAATTTAAGAATTCTTATTTCAATATAAAAGTTATGATTACACTGCAGTGAATTTATATAGCATACCAAGCAAAAGTCTTTAAATTTAGTATAACTTAAGTTTAAGCATAAAAACAAACATCCATTCTTATTAAGTCCTCAAGCAAATCTCGAAAAAAACATAAAGATTAGCAGCTGAAAGTAGTTCGTATGAATCCAAACACCTCAATTTCAACATTCCCAGCATTTCTGCTGCGCAAGTTTTTATCTAGTGACATATTATTTTCATAAGTTCTACTTCTGCCTTCCTTCATTTACATATTTAAAAAAAAACTTTTTACTTTTAGTCTAACCGCGAGCCAATCAAGCTTGGAAATTGTTGAGCACAAACAGTTCATCGCCTTCTTCGATGACCTCGTAACCATGGAAATTCCCTATGTGCCGCTGCCTGAAATAAATGCTAAATTACTTATAGGGAGGAAGGAATTTTGACTTAGAAGTCCAACTAATTTTGTGGCATCGAAATTCGTTTGCAAGCAATGTTTGTAAGCCAGTTTCGGAATATTAACCTTAATCATAAAATAAATACTAATCATTGGTTTTGAGTGTAAAAGTGATTCTTCTTTAAATAATTGATGAGAATAAAAGTATATAATAATTACTAAAACAAGATGGATTTTTCAAAAAAAAATATTTTTCATTACAAGTGATAAAAATTAGCTGTGTTACATATATTTTGCACACCTATTTTTTCTGGAAAGTTTTGATAACATTTCCAAATTTCTTAAAATGACATATTCTTCTTATTATTGCAGAAATATTACTAATCAGTTGTAAATAATTTTTTTAATATATTGGCCGCTTTAATACATGTATCACAGTATTTTCATAATCAAAAATAAATTTAGTTAAAATAGCAAATGATATATTAAAGAAATGCTATTTCATCAAGTTTAAGGATCAGAAGTTTTCTATGCATTGTCAAACTTTAAAAAATAAATCAAATTATATGAGACATATAATTAAGATGTAAATAACATTCTTGGATAAAGTTATATAATTTAAACTTTAAATAATAATCCAAAAAATATAAGATATATAATTAAAAGGTAAATAGCATACTTGGATAAAGTTATATAAGTTAAACTTTAAATAATAATTCACATAATATAAGACATATAATTTGGAATGAAATAACATTCTTAGAAAAAATGGTTCAATATCCTTCTTGTGACATTTTGCAGAAGATGTTGGGCAATAATCGATATGAAATAAATTTAATATTAATTTAAAAGAGAACGAAATTATTCTCCTTGAAACTTTTTCTTATATCCACTGAAAGTAATATAAAAATATACTATTTAACTTTTAATATCTTTTAAATTAAATACATTTTTATCAATAAATCATTATTCATATATACATGTTAGTAAATACCTTTAGAAAAAAGAAAATTTACTTTATTATCTCAAAAATTTTATTAATCATTATGTGGAGAAAGTTAATTTATATATATTTATTCAATTCAGAAAATAATATGTTTGTTTATTTGTGTATCACAAGAATTTATTCTAAAGGATGTGTAACAAAGACATCAAATTTACAAATGTTAACTCTATCGCCGTCCTCTCCGGTCCACGAAAATTTCTGTTTTTCCTCTGTTTTTCACCGCATTAGAACAAACAAAAATAAAAACTCAAAGAAGTAAACATTTACATAGCATTTTAAACATTTAAAAGTGTTAAAATGTAGAAGAACACTTGAAGCGCGTTACGGCCACCCTGCAGAAGTTTCACTTGAACGCGTTAGACTCGTTACGGACGACGAAGAGGTTAATCCACTCCAGTTTTATTTTTAGATCAAAAGTTTTATTTTTAAGTTGCATAATTAACTTCCTTAAGAAATAGCTATTTTTAAATAGTTTATTTTTAGGATAATTAATTAATACGACTTAAATCAAACATCGAGATTTTTTTCACAGTTCTTTGCATATTATTAATCTAAATATGCTAAACAAAATAAAAAATTGCTTTCTAAGAGAATTTGTCTGAATATCAATTGCAAAACTAATATAAAATTACTGGATTAAACGTTTTCCAAAATGTTATTTTAATGTGAATTTTAAATTATACCCCATCGGAGCAATTTCTAATAAAAGACAGAATATTGTATGTCTCTTGCATGTATTTAATTTTTTTTACCTAATGTCTAATTAATAAATTAAACAACAAAGTTCATACAATTTTACAGACATATAGAGCCTCTTTGCTCAAAATATTAGGCAAAAACAAAATGTTTTTCCTTATTTATTACACAACAAAAATCAGTTCCTCTGGAGTTTTTCTTTGCATTATTAAAGTGTCATAATGCAAAACAAATTGAGAGAAAAAAAAAACGGAAACAGAAAGTGCTCTAAAATTTGCTGCAGATCTAAACTGCATGGTGAATTTTCAGAGAGCATAATTTAGATGATATCTTTAATTTAATTAGAATTCTAGTTAGTATTCCTGCTTTAAAAATTATTTTCTTTTCAGATGAAAGAAGTGAAAAGAATTATCTCTCTTTTACGTTTACTTCTGTACGCATTTAATGTTATATTTTTATTAACAATTAAGAGTAGTGAGAATGATGCCATTTGTATGTTAAGGAAGATTTTTACTTCAAAAAAATTTTTCGAAGGGCATTTTATTAAAAAAAAAAAGCGAAAAAATAATATAAGGTGGACGAAACTTGAATAAATAAATGCTTTCATTAAACAAAAGATACTAACATATAATGAGATAAAATAAATAACAGAAATCTAAATGATTATAAATTCAGTTTTGCAAGATAAGGAATAAATTTCCATAATATTTAATTTTTTTCAGAGTATTACTGAAGCTATTTTGCGAAATTATACAGTTTCTATATTAACTCTCTGTTTTATTCCTTTATTAATTTGAAAACAATTATATACACTTGCTTTCATAAATTATTCAATAAGCGTCTGGAGCAATGTATCCAATGTATTTTATGCGGAAATAAATTTGTCTTAAAGTATATATATTCTATGCTTAATTTAGCATGCATACACCAATTTATAAAAAATACCCGATAATGAATAAAACAGTTTTTTATACTTATGTTGTATTTATACCTTTAATTATGAATTTCTATTGTTTTAATTGCAAATTATAATTCTTTCTCTATAAAAACTGGATACCGCATTTAAAATTTTGCATCAATACAAAAAGGCATTTCAAATAATTCAAAGATCGTTTACCTGAATTTCGGGGGTAAGAATTAGCCATATAAGCAAGCACGCTCTCACTGAGTTAGTTGCCTTGAAAACGATATACAATAGCAGTAGCTGTAGAAATTGCATTACTTTCAGCCCGATAGCAGAAAGTACCTACCTAAATTCTTCTTGTTGTTGTTAAAAGTAGTGCAAAAATGGTTTCTGTGCAATAATATATTTTAATGTTATGGAAGGAAAATGTTAAAATTTCAGTGAACTTTTAATTAAAAATCTCATAATAGTTTAGAAAGAAAACGCTCTCTTAACAGATATTAATTATCTAAATACAAGAGCTGTTCAAATGAAAAGGTACGAAACGACACTGTGGGTATAAATGAAGACTTTATTCAAAGTATACACCATAGGCTTAAGCACAACGATCCTATTGATTAACAAACAGAAGGATTCCTTGTTCCTAGAATTCCTGTGGCCGTGACGAGACTCAATCCTTCACAGCGTCCTTGAGTTTGCCGTCCGAGTTCAAGCGCTTCCCTTTCAAAGGTTTTTTCAGGGGAATAAACACATCAAAATAGCAGGGTGACATTTCCGGGCTGTAGGACAGATGTTCGAGCTGCTTCCACTTTAACTTGGGCAGTTTTGCGTTTGTGATCCTGGAGATGTGTGGACGCGCGTTATCACAGAGCAGAACCACACCCTCCATGAATATCCCCGGTCTTTTGTTCTTGATGGACTTGCGTAGTCTTCGGAGTGTCTCACAGTACAAGTCGGAGTTAATGGTTCTTCTGTTCTCGAGGAATTCAACGGATCTTGAACGGCGAACTCAAAGACGCTCTGAAGGACTGGGTCTCGTCACGGCCATAAGAATTCTGGGAACAAGGAATCCTTCGACTCGTTAATGAATGGGGCGTTCTGTTCAGGCCTATGGTGTTTACTTTGAATAAAGTCTTCATTTATACCCACAGTGTCGTTTCGTGCACCCGTCGTGTTATAAGTTTAGAAACTTGATGTTCAACACTTTGTTTGTACAGAGTTTTCTTGATAACATTAAAGTGATAAAGTTTGTATCTGATGCTAGTAATTTATATCGTATTCAAAATGATAAAATGAAAAAAAAAACAATGTATAATTCATTTTTCGAAATACTTGATCTAGAAATTTTTTTAAAATACCTACCATTTTGGGCCTAAACATAAATAACAACTTTTTACTTCCGCATTTGATTAATTTTTCAATTTAAGTTAAAAAAAAAAAGAAACTCAGCTAGAATGATCTTCCCAACAAAGGTATTATCCTGGAAAACTCTCTGCTTGCCTGCATCTGAAATATTAACCTTTGACATTTTTATTAAATATGTTATGTAATTTTGGGTGACTTTTTAGATGTAAATATGAGCCATGCGGATAATCATAACTGAAGCAGGAATCTATTTTTAGACTCATTTTTCATAATCAATTGAAACAAAAATTTGACATAAAATATATTACGCGCATGTCATCACAAAATCACGTACCAAATGTGACATATTTAAGTTAATGTGATCTTGAGCTATCGCATTTACTTGCTTCTCAAAACACAGATCAACAGAAAGTCAACCCCTTGTGATATTTAGCTCAAAATTTGATAAGTGTCTGCACTATAGATATTGAATAAGTGCATTGAGTCATATTCATCTAGCTCTCTTCATTTTGTAGTTATCGTGTTAAATTATGTTCGAACAGCCAGAAAGGCAAATTACCTTAGAGTGGATTTTGCCAAAATTTGATAGATGTCTGCACTATAGATGTTGAATAAGTGTTTTGAGTCATATTCATCTAGCTCTCCTCATTTTGTAGTTATCGTGTTAAATTATGTTCGAACAGCCAAACCGACAAATTACTTTAGAGGGGATTTTACCAAAATTAAATAGATGTCTGCACTATAGATGTTGAATAAGTATATTCATCTAGCTCTACTCGTTTTGTAGTTATCGTGTTAAATTATGTTCGAACAGCCAGAGAGACAATTTACCTTAGAGCGGATTTTGCCAAAATGTATAGGTGCCTGCTCCATAGATGTTGAATACGTGTATTGAGCCATATTCTTCTAGCTCAACTCGTTTTGTAGTTATCGTACTTAATTATGTTCGAGCAGCCAGACAGAGAAATTACCTTAGAGCGGAGTTTGCCAAAATTTATAGGTGTCTGCGCTATAGATGTTGAATGTGTATTGAGTAATATTCATCTAGCTCTCCTCGTTTTGTAGCTATCGTGTTAAATTATGTTCGAACACCCAAACGGACAGATTACTTTAGAGCTGATTTTGCCACAAAATGTATAAAAATCTACAAATTTAGTGTCATGGCTGTGTACCAAATTCCATTCGTTTAGTTCAAATCTTTTTAGAATAATCCTTGACCCTAACAGTCAGATGGATATTTTCCAAAAATTGGGTTTTCGTACTTAGGGAGGTCTAAATTAAGGGGATTAATAAAAATATAGAACTTTATAAGTATTATTTTTTTACTATTGCAATATATTTTTCTTCACACTTATGTGATAAAATATCAAAATAAAATAAGTAGCATTATGCGATTTAACAATTTGAATTCTACAAAAATTACATCATTTTTACGGTTGGGCGTTTTATTCATTGAGACAATATAATATCCTTAAATAATTCAAAATAATGTAATATTATATATGAAAATTGAATATTGAATTGAAATAATTGAAAATGAATTAATTAGTCTCAGTTGAAAATTGAATAAATTAGTCTCAGCTGAAAGTACTACATTTGTAAAGAAAAGTATACAAGATTTGCGCATCGAGCAGTAAACCTTAAATAATTCAATATAAGGCGATGGCGTTAATGGATGAAATTAGAGTAATTTAGTTTAATATGAAATTATTAATTTTTTATAAATAAATGGATTTATTTTTTAAATATGAATTCAAATCTATTTTCCAACTCTATTGGCAAGATTTCAGAATGTTGTAAGGATTATAAATTCCTGCTCATTCAATATTTTAGACAAAAAAAAAGGAAATCCATGCTAAAAACAATTAATCTATTTACTTAAATCGATGTTATTTTATTTCTTTGTTTGATTTAACATAAAATCTTCGCCTTTTTGAAATACCCGTAAATTATTATTAAAGTAGTTTTCTTTATATTTTATGAAATTTAAGATGCATTCCAAGCATTCTTACTGTTAATTTATTTATTGCCAAATAGCAAACGAATCTTCATGTTGCAAAGGATAAGGCATGAAATAAATTCTGTTATAAATATTAGCATTATTGGAAGGTCAGGGATACTGGAATTATAAGATGATACTCTCATTTGAATAATGAAATAAAGCATTTACTTGAGGAAATTATTAAAAATAAGAAAAAAACGAAACAAATTTATTTTTATTTGATGAAAAATTTGGTTTTTGAATGTTATTTCTGCATAGAAAACATACATAATAAATATGCTAAGAATATATTTCTTGGTTTTTCTATACTGACGAAATTTTAATATAGCTTTCCATTTCACAAAAGGAAAAAATGCATTTAAAGACAGAAAAAATACAAAATGTAAATTTAAAAATATGTAAATATTTCTTTCCCGAGATTTACTTCTTCACTTTCGCTGAAAAATAACATAAACATAATTGATTATCCATAAAATATATCCTAAATACTTTAGTGTATATATACCATGTTTTCATTTCATTTTTTTGTTACTTATAATTTATCAAACCATTTTTTCTCCAGTTCTTTTTTTTTCTAAAATAAATACTTCTAAAAATTTGTTAGCTCTTAAAATCACTTTCAACAATCAAAATGAATGAACAATACAGCTGAATTTCTGGAATTGCCGACCATTCATTTCTGTTGCCATTAACTACAAATAAAAATACTTTAAAAGAAATGAGACATTCCTTTATCATTTGTTTTATTGGAGAAATAAAGATTAAGAAAGAAGGCAAATTATTGGAGAAAAAGAACTCTAAATAATCGAAGGATTTCAAGAATTCCATCAAGTTTATATTTGTTAAAGAATTGTATCTACTTTGGGTCTTCAGTAATTTGTATAAATCTCCCAATTTTTCTTCTTGTTTGATATTCTTTTTATTATTCCTCCATATAATAAGAAGAAAACCTTCAAAAGAATCGTTTTTATTAGGACGGGTATTTTAACTAATCATTTTCATTTTGATCCCAAAAATTTGCAAAGAATTTTATTGGCAGATCATGTGATATTGGTTTTTTTTATTTGATTTCGAGACTAATTTAAATTCCTCAGTTTAATTTCCAATAACGCATTTATATTGTTATGGCTACAGTAATTAAAACAATAGGTTTTAACTTTGATAATCATTTAATACTGGATTCAAATATAATATTTTCATAAAAGAAAATATGATATTTGAATGTGGATTGAATTTGTTAATTTGAATTTGATATATGGATTCTCATGAATATTTTGTATCAAAGATGAATTTAAGAAGAATTTTAAACATTTTTCATATTTTATTCCCAATCATATATTTAAGTATTAAAGTTTTAAATATACATTTTAGATACATATTCATACGTTAACCTGTATAATTTATTCATAGTATATTTGGAATTTTTGATCATTAAAGAATGATATGTTGATTTGCTTCTTCTTGCATTTTCAACATTCAAAATATATATGTTTTTAATATGTAATTATTTATAAAATATTATATGCCTCATTTTGCATCAAAGATAAAAAATATTAAATTTCCTATTATTCTGATCATCTTTTTTCTTCTCTACCATCCCCTTACTTGAAACATTCATACATACCAAGCACTTACACATAAAAAATAAAAAAAGTGCATGTTTTAAAAAGTAGGAAAATTTTGAAGTCAGAATTTTAGTTGCTTTACAGAAATTAGGATCAATATAATTTTAAACGTCTTATCACTGTTTAGTTATAAATTATTTAAATTCTTTAAATATTAGTCAATGATTTTGTCTATTGTTATAATCCATTTTCCTAATAAGTAATGTATTCCAGAAAATTTACTTGGTAGTAAAAAATATTTTCTGAATGCTTCAAAATTCCCGTGATATTTGTTATCCTTTAATCAATATTTTGATTATACTTATTTGAAAGAAGTACAATACAATTTACACTAAGGGCAATTTTTTTAAAAAACATTTTTAATATATATGTGCACTTCAGTTTGCATTTGCACAACATGTAATTTTTTAAATATATTTTTTTAATATTTGTACATTCCAGTCTTAATTTATTTGATTATTCGAAGTAGTATTAAGGCAATTTAGAAACAAATTTTCTTACATTTTCTCTTTGATGATAATTTTCATATGGAATAAAATTGTAATCAAAATTTTCCAATTAACTGACAACTAAGTAATTAATATATAACAATATTGCACTGTTATTATACACACACAACTATAAAAGTTTCACATCACTAGAACCTGAAAAAATGAGTGAAAAATTGATTACAAAATTCTGTAACAAATATGAAGCAAATCGAGTTAGAAAAAAGCATTAAATATGGGAATAAAATAAATTTGGATATTTATTTTAATTATATTCAGACTTTTATATGATGAATCATGATTTTTTTATTTTAAGCTGATCTTCGTAATCATGTACCACTATTCCCCGATAACGAGGACAATGTCTGGACCTACTCTATTTGTCCAGGCTGTCGTGCGATACTGTTTTGGAGATGAATTTTTCGTTCATGAACTGCATGCCAGGCTTCTTTGGAGACCAAGTTTAGAAAGTAGAGCTCCAAAATCGAAATCTTACTACTAGACCGACTTAGTTAATTTGAATGTAGATAACAGGTTAGTTTATTTATTTATTTGTATAAAAATCACGCTAACATATTTCTGTATAGGTAGCTGCGATTTTTAAATCCATCTCTTTATATCAAATTCCTCATTCTCAGTGGTACTGTAAATATTTAAATTTATCGCTGAATATAATTAATGACTGATTGAATTCCTTGACTTTAAGTACTTTCAGTCCTACGAATAAGTCTTTGAGCATAAAATGTCTTAAAATTCGAATGAGGCCAAACATCCAGGAAATGGAAGACAGTGGAAAACTAAGATTGAGACAAACGATTAACTTTGGAAGCTATTAAGTCCCTGTTAAGTAGAGTGAAATATTGTTAGTTTAACTCTTCAATAATGCTAGCTCAGATTAGAACCGAAATCATTCATCACGCTCTTTTTTCATTAACATATATGGCTCAGGACTTTAGCTTTCTGTGCTAGTGAAAGAAATGTTGTCTGTGCTAGTGAAAGAAATGTTGTTGTTGCTGTTTCCAATGGCACTTGCCATAGGCAAGCCCGCTGATTTGAAATCAACGATTTTAAGCCGAAAGGGAACGTCTCTTATTTTAGTAGCGCCAAGAGTACGATTTTGCTACTCACGCATCACATTCGCTTGCACAGCCCCTTTTTAAAGGGGGGCACATTCACACATCTCACAGATAGAACAAATGAAGGACAACCATGCCCGAAGCGGTACTCGAACCCGGGACGCCCAGATCACGGGGAAGACGCTCTACCCCTATGCCAGGACGCCGGCCAAAGAAATGTTTTCTCATAATATTTAAGGTTATAAAAATTTAACAAATCAACAATGATATTTTTCATCATTTTCCGAATCCTTTAAAAAAGCTAATTGATTCATTTTTATTTATTTATTTTTTTAAGTATCGTTAATATTTTCTGGCATGCGCTTTTCCTGCGTTCGAATCCGGGTAACTTGACTTGTATTTTTGATTAATCACCGTGCCCTCTAAACGGCCATTTAATACAAATATTTGGAGGAAGAGAACAAATTCTTTACTTCATGAAACCCCGACACTTTTAACCGAATTTTAGTATGCAATTCTTCGGTTGACGTCGAGGTTTTCTTAAGGTTTTCATAGTCTGAAGAGATTTTAATATGGTTTAGTTTCCTATTTCATTACCTCGAAAGGAATACTGAAATAAGAGTGTTGCTCTTTTCTGACGTTCTACGCATGTGAAATCTGATATTTTGCGACAGACATTCAGTCCATTCGTTGGATAATGAGGTAAATTATTTTATTTGTTCGTATCTGAGTAAATATAGCGGATACCTTCCTTTTAATGGAAGGAATGGAGGTTTGTTTTCCGGCGTATGCTCCTGAACGAGTTCTTAGCTTGTGCCGGGTTAACAAAATCAAAACACGAATATAGCAAAATTCCTTTTAATGGCTTTATCATTATTAATATTTAGCAACATTTTGAGCAAAGGAATTTTTAAAATTTGTAGAACTTGTCTATAACTTGTTTTTTTATGTATGAAGACAACTGCATATGATACCTGCAGTTAAAAAAACGAATACAGCATTTTAAAATGCGGAAGTTAATTTTCATTCTGTATGGAAATTTTAATTTTTACAAGAGATGCTATACATTGTTATTATTTCGTATTAGAAATTTAATTTACACTTAATTTTTTTTACGAACAGTGCGAAATAATTTTATTAGAACTATGCTAATCTAGATTTATAATTGATTCTCTTTTTACCTATATAGAGTCGATAGGATAGGAATAATCTCGAAACAGCGAAAATGTTTAAAAATTATGCCTGCCTAAAATTGTCTAAATTACAGTGTGAACGGTTAAAAAAATAATTTAACAACATTTTTCTTTGAAATGCAACTGCCAAATTTTGCACGTTTTGTTTTGTTTAGTTGAATAAGAAAGAATTTAAAAAAATTTGATATTCTATTAAAATTTAAAATTTCGATTTTTTTAAAATTTAACTTTGGAACTTATTAGTGCATAAAAGTCGGTTTTGAAGCTCTCTATAATTGAAAAAATTTTAATGAAAATTCATTATTACATCTTTTCAAAAAAGGATTAATTATTCTATTTCCGTTCAGTTTCTTATAGATTACAATATTTTAAAAATATTTTTAGATAACAAAAATTTTGTTTTTCATTGTATTTATACTCAACCACTTTGTCAAAATATAAATTTTTTTTAATGTTAACTTTGTTACCAATACGTCTCCCGTGTGCAATTAAATGAAATTTAAAAATTATTGTAAAAGCAAAACATTCTTTTATGATTATATCATTTTGGATGAAGGCTTGAAATTTATTTAAATTTGTTTTATATATTTTCAGTCATATTTTAAGCAAAATGCTATAATCCTGTTTATAATAGAGTACAAAATCTAATGCAAATCATTAAAAGTTTAGTCAAATTATCTATAGTAAAATCCAAATTTGACCCACTACTTTAACAGGTCAAAATTTCGAATAATAATGTTCTCCGTGATTCTAGCGAAATCCCTTTGAATTAATAATGTACTAGCTTATATATTCGGAGTAACATAATGTCTTTATTGGTTCATTCAGTTCTTTTACATTTTCATGTATTTTCTTTAAAATGAATCACTGCTGCAACTTCTGAGCATGGCATGGCAGAAATTTGAATAAAATTGCACGAGTTTAAAGAATACGTTACTTCTTTAAATTTTAAAATAATATAGAATATAATGCTCAACATTTCTATGTTCGTAAATTTTCTAATAGAATGTGCTTGAATAATTTTCTATACCTGTGTAAAGTTGGTATTTTAGAAAATTGTTTTTCTGTGACGTTCTAAAAGGTCTCAAAGTCCTATATTTTTCAAAAATAATACGGAAATATCTAGAATGCTCCACATTTTTCCAAATATTGGACATTGTATATTTTTAAAATGCAAGTGTCTGAAACTTTTCAATATTCCTGAAGAAATAATTCAGAAATTTTTAAGAATACGAAACTTTTCAAGAATCGCTTTTGAGCCAATGGCTGTGTTAGGGAGATATACCACTTGAAATAAGTGTTTATCAATTACTTGTTTAGAAAATAGTGCTCATATTTGATCTTGGTAAATCAATGCGTTTAGAATGATTTAACATAAACTAATGTGCTTGATCTTTTTATTTGCACGAGATCTATTTAGAACAAAAGTACAATCGCAAAAGTGATTAGAATGCTTTATTTCGTAATCATTTGATTATCACTTAATAGATGCAAAATATTGATTACTTGATAAACTTGAAATACCCTCTGCTTTTCAAAACTTTAAACTTATTCATCACTTATATTTCTAATATATTTTATCAGACTAAATGTTTTTTTATATTTATAAGCTAAATGTCTTTAATTCTTAAATTTTCTTATTTATTCTATATTTGTGTCTCCTTAAATGCATGAAAATTTTATGCTCTTGGAATTGGTATTCATAATTTTTTATTGACATTGTAATTAGAGTAGAAACCAGAAAAATACTACTGCTATAAAAATCGAAAAATGAATCTTATAAGCGCGAACACAAATTTAATGAGAGCAAAGCATTGCAACATTATGCGATGCCGTATTTAGATGGGTTTAAATGATATACGCAGTTGCATGCCATGTGACTGCATTTTATCAATGCCCTTTTATTGATTGCCGAAGTCGTCATCAATAATCTCTTTGAAATTTAAGTTGGAAATTCTCAATATAAATACGCAAACTGGGAAAAAAAGGGGGAATTTTCATTGAATTAAATAAGGCACAAGTTGCAAAATTCCTTTTCTTGGTAGAAATAAGAAATTATTTTTTATGTAACATGTATTTTTCAAAAGTCTTTCTTTCATTGGATTCCTTATTTAAACTTTTATGTTCAATCACTCGTATTAATCACCAAATGACTCGGCACCAAAATGGCATTCAGCATCATTTGATAACATGAATTGTCAAACCAACGGCAAAAAAAAAAGCCCTAGTAAATTTTTGATAGTTATTCTTTCCAGGAAACAATTTTACTGTTTAATAGGATAAAATTTAATGTTTAAATTGTTTTAATGATATTTATCAAATTTAATTTCCGTTGGAATTATCTCAAATTAACAAAGCAGTTTACAGAAATAATGAATTCTCGATATTAATTGGTATGTCAATTAAATATACTTTTTCTCTTCCCAGCTTAGCCGTATTTGGAAGACAAAGATAATTTAAATTGAAAACACGTGATATCTGCATCCTTTTCCTCAACATCCTTATAGCCATGGTAAATTTCTGATATCACTTGCTATGTGAATGCCATGCTGCAAAAAGTGTTATTTTTGAAAATTATTGCTTTAGAATTTAATAACAGATCTAATTTATTTTGAATAAAGATTATAGATCTTACATTACAAGAAATTTACTTTTTATTTTTCCCCATCTATCGCAGGGGGGACTTACCCCCCCCCATGAGATGGGGGAAAACTCCAGGACGCAGGGGATTACTCCAGGTAAGATCTCATAATTTTGTAATCCTTGCCTCTTGGAGCTACTTCTGTTGAATATTGCATTCTGTAAGAACATGATAAATTCATATCATAACGAATTCCCTATCTTTTAAATAGTTTTTACATTTTAATGAAGGAATAGTTCAATCGTTCAAATTAAAGGAATAACTAACACCAAAATAAACTCACCGAAATGATTTTTCAATCACCTTTTAAAAAATTACTGAATAACAAACTCTTATAAGTTGCATAGATTCCTTAACCAAATTCAATATGTTAAATGTGATCAGAACATTTTTCATCTAACATTGCTATTTTTCTAAAATAGGTTGCATTAGAAATATCCTGAAATGGAGTTTTAATTCTCTTCGAAAATTAGTTTCTTCCATGCGTTCAGTACATGCCTTTATTTATACTTTCTTTTATAATTTATGTGAAAAATAAAGTTATGTAATATGAAATTTTTCTAAATCCTCATTTTATAGGTTCTCATTCTGAGTATTTTTTTACATTGTATTACCATAATTGTGTTATCATACCACAAACATGTATTCGATTTATGGTTGATTTGTCACATTCATAAAAATTCAAAATATCAAAATAGAAAACAAGAAGTTTCATTATTGATAGATCGATTAAATATATTTGGGCTTAAATAGTGAGAAATATTGAAGAATTATTATAATTCATCAAGATTGCCCAAAATTATTAAAAAATTATTATAAATTCGAGAATGTGAAATTACAATTCGAAAATATTGGCGCAGTTTACTGTTGGTAATACTGATTTTAAAATATGGTAGTATATATTATACAATTTTTATCACCGAAAACTTACAGTAAATTAGAATTTCAGAAAACTAATTAAATTTCTCGTTCGGAACTCGATTTTGAAATTGACTGAAATTTTTCTTGGATGAGATAAGTGAATCTATTTTTCTAATGTCATTCTAAATCAGAGTTATTAATTGTAAGAACAGAAGGAATTGTGTAAAAATTTCTATACTTCTGTCAGAATGTTTAAGGAACTATTCATGGGGTAAATTAAAGTTTACGCAATACTTTTTATGTCTGTTTAAAAAATTCTTAAATGGCATTATTAGCATATCACACAGTTACTGCTATTTTTAATTCTTCATTTAATTAAATTGTCCGTATGCTTTGTTTCATAATTCTAGTTTTCAAAGTAGGCATTTTTTTTTCAATAAATCGTTTTTAGTTTGCTGCTTTTGTATTTAGATTTCCTTAGCTAAAGTATCCTTGTTCAAGTAAGTTTTTCTGAATTAATCTAATTCATAATATGTGACCTCATTTGAATTATGATTCTCTAAGCCGTAGCTTGCGTGTTGGTATTATTTTTGATAGTAATGTCTTTGATAACCAAATAAACACGTTCCCAACTTGAATCATCCAAATAAACTTAATATAATTTATCAAGGTGCAAAAACGTGTGACCTAGAAGCGATAGTGTTTTTAGTCTGTATCGGGATTTATTCAAACATTTTGGGAACTGTTGATTTTTAAATTTGTATATATATAAATAAGGAATGAGTGAAACCTTCGAGTACAAAGGAATTTGAATGTTGTTTTTCCCCCAATTTCTCCATTGTAAATCAATTAATCAGAATATATAGCATCAGTTATTTTAAGTCCTCGAGTAAGTAAGCAGTCCAGTAAGCATCAAATTTAATAGGATTTCAAATTCTTTACAGATATTCCGAAGATGAGTACATTGGAAAATTCACCATTACTTCATTCATTAAAAGGGGAATTGCAAAAATGGAAAAAGCATGTAGGGGATACGCATAATGAATAATTTTTCATGGTATGGTTTGAGTGGGTTTTGCAACTACGTGATCATACATAGAATGCAAACATTATACTGAGGATTAAACGTGACGTTTATAGAAAGAATGTGCAAGATCGTAGCGAGGAATGTTTGAATTTAAAATGCTGCTTAGCTCCTTAATTTATTTAGTGAAATTACATTGGCAACATTGCTTTGGTTAATTACAACAAGGCATGTAAAGACAGGCAATGAGAAAGATGTGATGACAATTTGGCGTTTCAGTAATGACTTCAGTGATTTGGTAGTCGGTAGCCTGTGTGCGGACTGCGAGAGAAGCGAGTTGATAGTTGATGGCTTGTCAGCAGGTAAATAGAAAATGATTAGCTAGTCGATGGTCTTTGTTTAGATAATCGACACAGTGATTTAACAATGGGTGGTTTGAGTGTGAGTAATGACCAATGTGAGTTGGCAACCAGTGGCCTACATGTGGGTAATTGGTGTTTATGTGTGGTTTCTGTGTGGATAATGATGGCAGCGAATCGACGTTTCGTGTGTGTGAGTAATGAGAGCAAATGATTTTGCAGTGAGTGGCCAGCTTGTGGGTACTCACGGCGTCGCCGAGTTGGTAGTCGGTGGGTGGATAGCGTGTTGGTAATGAGTGAATCGTAACTTGGCACTGTATGACTTGCGTGTGGGTAATGAATGAGGTGCGGTGAGTTGGCTTGCGTGTGGGTAATGAATGAAGTGCGG
>JAPMOR010001988.1:234424-278416 GCA_026543865.1 Argiope aurantia
TTTTATAGAACTTGCTTTATGAAGCGAGGATTGCTGTTTTATGTGATCTTGCTCGTTGTTAAATGTGACAGATAAGAAAAACCTTAAATCAATTCCTCACGCATTGCCGAAGTACGAAAACAATAGAAAGAATATAAATTAATTTTAATTAGTGTTAAAAGGCAATTGAACTTAAGAATTGTGTTCAATTGAACTTCGATGTGTACTTGCAACAAAATAATCTTAACCTTTAAATCTTAAATTAAATAACCTTTAAATTTTCAGGCCACTTGAAATCAGTTTTAGTAGTTTAGATGTTGAAAGGGAAATAATTTAAAGGAAAAAAATAATTTCATTTCCAAAGATTTAAAGTAAAGCAAAGTGAAGCTTAGCTGAAGAATAGTCACTAGAGAAAGAACAATACTGGCTGTGCTTTTAATCAGAATTATATAGAAGGTAGTAGACTAATCATCCTTTTAGAAAATGGTGTCTACAATATCTACGGATTCAACTTGAAGGTTTTGGGTTTTTCTATTTTTAAGCTTTGTTTGGAAACCTTGTTTTCCATTTTTGTATCGGCAGCATTCTAGTTCTAAAATTCTACTTGAATAATAGAAAACAATTTTCTGAAATAATCAGAATAAGAACGTTTTGAGTTGTGAAATCTTCTCTATTGTGCTTTTCCTCATTTAAATTGATTGCATTGTCAAACTTCCGTCAACTCTTTGATTTCATCTGCGCTTGGTGTTTGAATAATATATTTTAGTGTTTTCCTATTTTAATTAAGCTTTTCAGTCAGGACATGACACCCATTTTCATCTGTAAGAAGATTGCCGCCTCAGATTCTGCCTTAACTTGGGTAATACATTTTCCAGGATTGAATTCTGTAAGTAACTGCAACATAATTCGTTTCCTTTATCAAATGGATATTCAATTTGGTAACTATATAACTTGAATATATGGTTATATATTTAAAATTTCGTTTTGCAAGGTATTCAAGGGTGTATCGTAAGCCTTATTATCCATACTACTGTCATTTTTCTAGTTAATAGCACAATCCATTTCTCATCCATCGTGAATGCTGACTACTTTCTCTAAGACGTCGAAGTCAAATTGGTGAGTTCCTATATTATAATAAATGATAAATCAAGAATTCAAGCTGGGAATATAACATTTGTCTTTTTACATTCTTAAAATGAATTTTTCCCCATTTGATAGGTATTTATTAGTCGCATAATACGTATCGTTTATTGGTGTTTTTTTATAGATCTACTGTTATCTGCAAACAAAGTGATTGCCATCTCTACATATAGATTGCCGTCTCTACATATCGATTGATTCAAAAGAGATGTTGGAAATCAACAATGTAAATTCCTCGTAACCAATAACTAGTGATAAAAATGATGGTGGAAATTCCAGAGGTAAATTATATAACATAAACGTTTGATTATATTTTATATATGTAACTATTTCCCATTTGCTTGATATATGTCCCTTAACTTACTGGTAAATATTTCTTCATAGCATTACGAGGATCTGCCAACAGTAGGTTTGCCTTCTCGGTTTCATATAGAATACTATTTATGCTGGCACCAAGGGGAATATTCTTAAGGCTGGCATCAAAAACAGCAATGGAATGGTAAATATTTTATTTGAAGATAATGTTTGGAAAATGAATTTCACTTCTAAACCATTTAGTAAATAGAATAAGATACTTAATTATTTAAAATTATCATTAAGTATATCATTTAAGGAGTTCTGCTTATCTCCGGACAGGGTGGCGTTACCTTCTGATTCCCAACACCAGTAAATTTCTTAACCACTTGTCCTGGAAAATGATTCACAGATGTACGTGCCAAAACAATCCACTATAATCTGTACTGAAGGCACAGAAAGTATCCCACGCCTACAACATGTCCTTGACGAATTTGTGATAACAGCATTTCGATTTGCGTGATAAATCTTTCCAGAGCATGGTTATCATGGCGTAAAAGCCGACTAAATCAATAGATAGTTTACGGATAGAAATCATTAAATCAATAGCGATTTGTAATTCAAAATGGAGCTTCAGAAAATGCCTGCTGCATTATAGTATGGAAATATCTATGAGCACGTTCAAAATATATTTTGATACTAAATGCAATCGCGTACTCAGTTTCATCAAGTAAATACCAATTTTAAACAGGATCTTAATTATAATTTGAACGTATAATATACCATTTAAATTCTTTGATTTCATGACTGTTTCAAAGTTTGAGTTCATGTGCTAATTGTAAAGCTCTCATAATATTTTTGATTGTGGAATATTTTATAAGAAAACACAAAGTTTCTGCATACACATTATCAAGGAAATTGACTACATTTTCTAAATATTTTTCAAAATACTATTTCCTCTTTACTGTAAATATGATTAGCCGAGAATCTGAGTATATGGATGATGCTAATCGTAACAATAACTTGGGGAAACGTGTCATATGGATTCATATATAAATTATTTTAATTTTATGAATTTTATATTTTAATTTTTCCTAGATTTCACTTGATGTCATGCTGAACTGAGGACTTCCATGAACGAGGAAATATCATGTAGAACTTATATGAAATAGAATTCTAATTTCGGAATTGTAAACTTTTTCAAGAAACTCGTATGAGATGGAGGTACACGCTAATTGTTGATAGTTTGTGAAGAGTGATACTTCATACTAAAGTCAACAAGTATGATAAAAATCATTTTATTATTCAACTATCTCCGCACAAATGCAATAAGCAAGGGAGAAATACGTCTCCATAGCGGCAATAATAAATCTGAAAATCAATAATTGCTATGTTTGAAGTACACGGACCATTGGATACTGTAAGATTCAAAATTTTAAACAGCTCTTCGAATATGATATGCAAGCCACCTCTCAAAATTCTGTTTGTATCAAGCAAAGACGAGTAACGCTTGATGTTACATTACGTAGTTTTAAACAGATTTTAATTCCATTATTGACTTGAGTTTTGTATGAAAACAGTGCAATTGTTGCTCTTTTTTTCAATATTTGTCTTAATCTATTGAACTCTGCAGTTATTTGAATTTGTTATTAGATGCCATGTTTTTTGTGCACTTGTTGCAATAACTAACAATAACAAAAAAAATCCCTGATATAATTACGACTGTCCAACTTATTGATGTCTTCGTTTTATTGCTACATAAGAAATAATCCATTGTACATCACTGCACTCTTATGTAGCAGCAATGGCTGCAAAAATGTCCTCCCATCACTGCTCCAAAGTTTTAAATGATATTTAAATATCAAAATTCGAGATTTGATTCAAGTCTTTTACTTCATTTCGATGTTAGAGGTTAAAATCTAGAGAATTTTGATTGAATCTCCAACAGGGCTAAAACAATCTTGTATTGAGCTTCTCAGATACTTAAATGTAATCAAAATTGTTTCTTAATAGACTAACTTTTAAACTTTCGTTAACTTTTATTCAAATTTACCTGTAATCAACTACTCCTTAGATATGATTATTTGACACACTTGAAAAATGAACTGAGAAAATCCATGGAAACTACAATCTCATATTATTGTAGGTTGTTGCACTTCGAATTAAAATTATATAATTATATTTCGGTTTATGCTAATATAGAAAAATTGATCATTGTGCCATTGTACGAAATTAAACAAAGCTAAAACGTATGCTAATTAATGTTTCCAGTTGCAAATGTTTTCAATATTGTAATCATTATTAAAAAAGGATATAAAAGAGTGATTTCCAATTTGTTTCCATTTTCCATGACATTTTAGATTTGAAAATTATCTGAATATATAATAGAATATCTATTTACTATTTTAAATTAAGTATAAGTACCTAAAATGCCAAGTATTAATTATCCCAGTATAAAAATTTTAGAAACTGATTATAAAGAATTTTAAATATTTTAATATAATCGTTTTATCCTTTTTTCCGATGTATATGCAGATTAAGCCAAAAATATTGACAATTCATTGCATTCATTTATATATAGTTTATAGTAAAATAAACATGGATTTATTAACTTTAAAAATCCAGTATAAGGTTCATAAACTCTGCAGATAAATTTAATTTAAACTAAATAACCTTGATATGTTTTAATGCTACATATGAAAAATTTTAGTTTTATATAATTCTCCATAAATATTTGTATCTTTTTTGGTTCATTCCCCCAAAAAGGATGACTGATTGGCTCGGCCGGTCAGCCAGTCAGAAATCGTAATTTTAGAAAACGTTATTTGATCGCCATGCTTGATCACCATGGCGATCAAATAAGCCTCAGATTCCCAAAATTAGATACGTCAAAAATATAAAACTATTCAAATATTTCTTGCACACAAAATCGGTTTCATTTCAAGAGAAATGGATGCAATGAATGTTCATATTGATACATTTTTCTTACACATCTAGAAAGTAATTACTTTTTATAAAATTATTATTTTTTAATGAGAACAAATGAATTTTTCCTTTTTAAAATGTTTGAATGAAATTGTCGGAATACTTGGAAAATCATTTTGTAACAGACTATATAAATTTATTTTTCTAAGTTAAATATCTAGAATTTTTATTTTAAAGTGTTTGTAAAATTCTTAATGTAAGCAACCGAAAGCAATTTTTGAATGTTTTATTTCAACTGCTTTAACTAATCTTATTAAGAATGTCATTTTCTAAATATATGTATTTTATCTTCGGCTCAAGATTGCCATTGATGTAATAATCTTTGTTAATCATGTTTCAAACTATGTAATGCAAACTTGGAAATAAAATCTTTGTCAATTAGGAACTCAGTACCGTATTTATTCTTTTTTAAAACTTATTTTCTGTGCATTATAATTGTTTAATTCAGTAAATTCGTAAATGCCTCACGATAGTATAATACATATATAGCTTGAGCACGGAAATTTTTAATGTCATTTGTCTAAAATTTGAACGCGCTGAATTATTTAACTCTTTTAAATCAAACTTTTTTTATAAAATTAAGAAGTTATGGACTGACATCACATCAGTGTTATAATTATATATATTATAAAAATAAAGTTTACTTTAACGATATTTGTTAAGTATTTTTTAATTTATAATTATAATTTCAGGCAATATTAATCAGGAAGAAATTGTACCGTCTTTTATTTAGAAATTAATATTTTTAATTTAATCTTATCAGATATTTCAATAAATTCTTTTTCAATTATAGGACATTTTAATATTTACGTTGTGATTTTATATTCAAAACTGGAAATTCTGCATTGCAAAATTAATTCTGCATTGCTTTTTAAAGGAAATTTAAAAAAATACTTATAATTTTCTAAATCTTTCATTTGTTTCATCCCATATACTATTTGTAGTATAATCAAATCGTTTCTTTTCCCTCGCAATAAGATACGGATGCTATCGATAACTGTTTATTTTGAGATATGGCAACCCAATGTGAATTTGAATAAACAGAAGGTGTTTATTTGGCGAAAATAGGTGTGAGGTGAAAGAAATTGCATCTAACTGGATGGAAATAAAGGTCAAGACCTAATAAAAGATCCAAAAATACTTTCATCTCCATCATGCGTGCGTATTACTAGTGAGGAGTAGTCATCCATAAGGATTAATCTTGTCATCATGAAACGAAGAGTTCAAGCAATGTTTTAAAAATTATTCTGATACCTTTTTCTAAAGAATTGATGAGAATGGCATATTAGCGATTTAGAGAAAACAATGGATATTAAAATAATTAGACGAAAATCGTAGATATTTCGCTGTCAAAACATGTATCGAGTTACTTTATTTTTGAATGTCAGGGAAGCAAACTTTAAATTCATTATTTTATTTAAATTCTGAATGATTTCAAATATTCTTAGCCATTTATTTATTTTTTATGAATAAGAATTAAGGTAATTTAAAAGCTGAGGGTAAAAAATTACCACTACAATATAACATTCTGTATACAGTTACTTTATTTTCAAATTGGTTTGCTTGATTTACTCGATAAAGTAACTATGTTATTTTTAAAATGGCTTTCCAGAAAATTTGAAATGGATAAGAAAGCTTCATTGAGAGCAATAACTACTATTATATAAAACATTTAATCTAAAATTATATAAAATGAACAATTTTACACCTCATCCCTTTATCTGCAAGATATTTATAAAAATATTTTTAACTAAGTATAGCCATACTGAATTATATTAAATAAGTTTTAAATGAATATGGTTATTAATATATTTTTTAAATATTAATTATGATAAAGTCATTATAATTATAATTATCGTTATATTTATTCAACTAATTTTAAAATAATTTTGAATTGTATTATATGTTAGAATATAGACTATTTAAGAATATTTTTGGAGCATAAAAAATGCGTACCATGAAAGCAATGTTAGTGTTAATCAATGTAAGCAATAAAATGGTGTATTTCGAATTTTCTAAGTACTTGAATCAAACACGTATCGTTTCAAATGTATAATTTCTAAAACCCAAAATTATCATATATCAAAATCAATGTGGGTCTATACCACACAAATAGTTAAATTTGGAATTTACTTTTTAGAAAAATATTTCATTTATTTTATTTGCAATAATATTTAACTTATTTTTTTAATTTGAGCTTTTGTCAATGTGATGACACCTCGTTGATGAAAGTTTATTTTTATATTATACGTTCTCGTGCAGGTAAAATTTTATTTTTATTTCGTGCGAGTTAAGTTGCTGATAAATTATCTTTAAAAAAATCATCAAAAATAGAAGTTTAATTTATTGGTTAAAATATTAGTATCATTAAAAAGATAATTTTTTGATCTTCAGCATTGTTATATTTACATTTATAATTCGAAATTTTAAGTGAATGGCAAAGTCGTTACAATGTTTTTTTTTTTTTTCGTTTAGCGAAAGTGGCAATGCTGTTGTAATATTCCGTAAATAAAAAAAAGTCTAACTAAAAAATGGTTGTCGGCTTCTTGCTAAGAATATCTATTTTGTTGCGTAGAATCTGGGATTCAAATAAAGTGAGTGATATTAGAAATCAGATAATACAAAACATAAACTTTATTTTGAGATAGATACCGTACGAGTTTTTTGTGACTGTTTAGTAAGCGACGTGTTTCGATTTTACATTAAGGATATAAAAACCAAAAATAGACGCTGTTAATTTTCAGCACTTACTTTAAAAATAAGACAACCTCAATTAAATTTATCAAACAAATTTCCTTCTTGCAAAATATCTAGATATTAATTCATTTGCATTTTTTATTCAATATTAGTACAACAAATGTCTTAAGAAAACTATATTTTTGGTACGATTGGAGTTTAAGCCCCTGCTTGGCGCAATTTTCAAAAATCGCTAACTCGCAGACAACGGTCTTGCGCCGTGTTTTGCGAAATGTTCAAAAGCGAGGGAGCAATGTCCAATCATAGCGCATAATAAAGGCGAAAGATAATAAGTTTGCCAGTCTGGGGGTTGCAAGCTTTGGTGCGTTATAATTTGGTGAAGAAGGGGGTTAAACTCCGGTTCAACCCTATATTTTTCTGTAAGATGAAAAATGGTTTCTACAAATCGGTTTGTAAGTTTGATAGGCCGGAGCCGATATTGGAAATAAAAAGCTCGGCAAGTATGAAAAAAAAAATTGTAACTAGTTTATTATATTAAAATGCAAAAAAATGAAAGCTCACGTGGAAATCTTACACAAGAATAAAAGATTGTTTGAATTAAGGTGAATTTGAAATTTCAGTGCTGCCAGATTATTTTTACGGTGATATTTTAGGAATACATTGAAGGATGAATGTTGTTTTTGATGCTCAGTACTTGATGTTAAGAATTAAATCTTAGGAGATAAAAGTTCCATAGTAGTATAGAATAATTGCAGAAAAGAATAATTTAGTAATGTGAAAATTCACTAAACATTTAAATTTGACATAGATGCAAGAATATAAACAAGTGAAACATTTTAGTTTTACCAATTTTTAGCTTGTATGAAATACGTTTTTAATATATCTTGAATGGATTTCAATTACATTTTTAACCAATGCATAATAATGTGTTTAGCACAAGTGTTCCACAAGATTTAAGATTTTTAATTCAAGCTGTAATTAAAGAATAAGTAAAATTTGTATTATAAGGGTTGGTTAAAATATGTAATAAAATTTTATCTATAACAGGAAACCATTAATAACCCGTTGTTTTATTGGAAATATTTCTGGTATTTAATTTCAAATATCTGTTATACATTATTGATAGAATCATGAAAATCAAGCAAAACATTTTTAGCATTAACGAGTGGCTGGTATGAAATGCGCGGCATTTTAATTGACTCATACATATTCTGTAAATTGCGTACATAAATCTTCCAATTGCAATCAAGGATTATAACATTATGTCTTTGAAAACGTAAGGATCTTGGTAATCTATTTCACAATTTCGTTGCCTTTTACGATAGTAAAATTTCATTTTCCGCTTTTTTTTAGGAAAATTCAGCAGGTCATAAGTCGAATCTTTCTACCTTACTTTCAAGAATAAAAGATAAATTCTGGGCAAAATGTATGATGAAAATATGGAAACAGTTTGGATTTCTTCATAACATAGCAATCTACTAAGAAAAAAGATCCAAAAATTTTTTAAATATCCGATTTTTTAAGGGAAAAAATTAATGGAAAGTAAATTATCAGAAAAAGACGATTTTTTTTTTCAAATTTTAAAATGGCGTAAAAGGTAAGTTTTGTTTTATAATATTTATGAATATTATCACGGAAGATCTACAAAATAGGCCTTAGTATCTAGTTAAGTACAATTTTAATCAACATTTCCTAATAAAAAAAAGGACCTCTCAGAGATGCCCATTTTTGCCCTGGAAATTATATCTGACCCAAATTTTCCAACTCTAAATCAATCTGTCCTCCACTGCTCTGCACATATAAATGTTATTTTTTATAATTAGTAGAAATTCATTTGCCAAAATATTGGCATATTTGGTCAGAAAATCTGTCAATATTTAGTTTCGCAATCAACCCTTTTGAGAGTTCCATTAGATTGATTGCATTAATCTACGTCAGAACCAACTATAGGAAAACTGAACCGAGTTAATTAAAAAATTGTCAAGATAGCGTATCATTTGAATATACAGAATCATATTTATAACAAATTAAGAAATGAATCGAGTACTTCTGAAAGGAATGGAAATTTTCTACGGTACAAAATAGAGCTACAGATGCTCAATTTAATTTATGATAATATTCCTCTTTTTTTTTTCTTTCAGAATATATCGGTTAAATATTTTTTAGAAATACCAATTTGTGTTTAAATTTTCTTTTGTATTTATATTTTTGGAAAACCTTCTCTGTAATAATAGTTGTAGCACATAATATTTCTTTCCCAGACTATAATATTTTAATTTTTATTAAATAAGAATTTGAATTAGATAATTACTCTTTTAATTATTAAATAAGTAAGTATAGAAAAAGATTTCTGCAGACGATTCGTGTTGATTTACCCGAAAATTTCCTTACGCAAATTGAATTCAGTGAACGCCAATTGAATTTATTGAAACTATTAAGAACTTTGATTTTTTTTTTTTTTACCTTAAAATAGTAAAATATATAAGAATTATTATATTTTGAAAATAGGATTAGTTTATAGGTAAATACTTAAAACACTAAAATTTCCTGAAAAGATATTAAGACTTACAAATTCTTACAACATAAAATATATATGATTTGTATGCATATTTTATATTCAGCCATTTTCAGAATATGTAAAATGCTTCTTGGGCTAAAATATTTTTTGTTTCTTCTTAGGACTGTATTTTCTTACTGCTTAAGATACATCGCAAATGCATTTAGAAGACAGTAATAATTTATTTGGAGATAGCTGGCTTTACTTCAAACGACATAAGATATATTTGCTGGTAGCTGCATCTCATGAAATTTTCACCACTATAATTTTGCTCACATTTTCACTTCAAAACTTTTACTTTAGTCTGAGCAGGAAGAAAAGCTCCAATTTGCATGCATGAAAATCTTGCATATTAATGAGGTAAAGTATATCATCGAATTTTTTTAATCCAGAATTTACATGCTATTCTATGTTATTTTGATTTGATAGCTTTGAACATTAATAATATTTAAATATGAAAAATAAATTTGTGATAAGAATATAAGTGGTTTCAACTTTTATGAGATGAATTATACGCGATAGATTTTCTCGTAATTTTTATAGTTTTTATATAAATTACTTAATACATTTTACTTAATACTTTTACTTACTTAATACTTTTTATATGAATTATTATGATTACTTAAGCTTAATTGCAGGGAAATAGGACGGTTGATGGGCGGTATTCTTTTTCTTGTCCTTAATGGTGGGAATCCAAACATCCTGTTTAAAGTTTTTGACGATTTTAATAATTTTTTCATGGAAAGCATTCAAAGACTGTACATTTCTTTCTGTTAATCAGAGTCTCTAAATTTCAGCGAATATTTATTGTTCCGAATATGCAATGACAGCAATTACTGAAACGTTTTTAACTAAAATTTTATGAACCGAATCAAATCTGTTACTCTCAGAATATTTTTTTCTGAATATTATAAAGCCTTCATTGCAGCAAATATTTAGTTTTTCTTCTTTAAAAAGAAGGAAAACCATGATTTTCAACAATACTTTTTTTTGCTGTTTCATCAACATTTTATAAAGGAATTTTTCTATTTGCAAATTTTACATTGAACATTTTATAATTGAATTGCCAATTCTATTGAAATGCACACTTTTATGTAGCATTTTTAAATCACTCTTACACTTTTCAAGTTCTGTTATTATTCAGTCATTCTGAATAACCATATCTTCAATTTCAAAACTATCATATATATTTTTCTGTGTGATTTCATATCATCAAATCATTTTCTAATATAAAATAGGTAGAAACGTTCAATATTATGCCTGAATCAGGCAGTTATGATTACCTTACTTAAACATTTTAAATACAACTTCCAATCCCACAAAATATATTGGAGGTTAAAATAAAAAAAAAATTTCTCACTTGTGTATATATTAAACGTTTATTTTTGTTTGTGTGGCAAATAAACTTCATGGAAATGAGACCCATAAACCACGTGAATAATTGTTCAACCTAGCAGCTTTTCAACTTGATCTTTGAGAGGCCTCGCTGGAAGGAAGAAACTCGGATTTTTCTTTGAAAACTCCCGGTGCAACCGGAATTTATGAATGCAATATGCTGCAATGGAAACTAATGTTAAAGATTTTTAGGGAATGTTATACCTGCGTTGTTCGGATTCAAGCGAATTTAACAGAAGACCTTATTGCTTATATATACAAAGTTAAAAGTATCTAGATTAATTTTTTTAGAGATTTAACTCTGGATTTCTTTTTTTTTATTATGTTATAGACAAATGATAGAGAAAACCGAAAATTATCATGTATTTAGGGAATCTATTACTTATGTATTTTGTGGCAGAAAAAAAAATTGCAAATGAAGGGCTAATTACGGTAAATTTAAACATTCGTACATTTGGTGATGAAATTTTCTTTTGCAATTATTTGTGTATAACAGTGAAAAATGAATATCATTTTCTTCCTGCCATTTTCAAATGAAGAAAGCAGAGAAGGTATGATATCTGGATGGGTCAACAAGGGAAGCAGAATGAGAATGTGTGTTCATATTCCCTTCATCGCATAAATAAGTAATTCCATCATTTTATCCTTGAATTCTAAGCGTTTTAGCATTTATTCTTATATATATAAACTCAAAATGTCTCGAAAATGTATCACATTTTATTTTACCTTCCCTCAAAGATGCAATGGATTCCAGCGAAAAACTTTGAATTCATTTATTCATTATTTTTCTAAAAAAATTCTGCTGAAGAATTATGCCATGAACTTAACTATGGTTAATAATACTATACTTATTACTCAGATGTCATTAAAAATTCATTTTACTTAAATGCCTTTTGGTATGCGTATAAAAAGTATAAAATAGAAACCCAAAATTTATACTCAGACATGCAATAAAGTTATAATTTCCCCATTATTATAAGAAATATTAACAAATTATATATTTGTTTCGCTTCTATGTTAAAGTACGATAGTGCTATCGCAAAAAATGCTTACATAATTTATTCTTAAAGGAATTTGCATTAGCAATATGGAATTTGAAATATTAGAACCTATTTCTAAATATAACAATTATGATTTTTTATTACGCATAATTTTGCTACAGCCTTTGAAAAATGTATAATGATATGATAAATGTATTGATTGATTGCGCTTTTCAAAAATCCTTTAAATAGCCGAGTGAATTTTAAACTCAAAATATTTGACAGAAATCATATATGGCGCGAAACATTTAGAGTTAGAATTTTAACGCGCCAAAGCACTCCTTTAAAAATAAATTTCATTCAAATATGTTTAAAGCGCCTGTTTACTATTAGATGAAAGGAAGGTATAAAAGTTTCACTAAATATAAAATATGTATAAGATTTCGAATAAATCTAAAATGCTCTTTGAAGTCAAATGTTTTCAATTTTAGCTTCGAATTGCTTTTTATCGCTGAAATCGATACGTCTCGAAAGCAATTTGTTGAAGATAGTAATAATTTATTTCGGGTTGCCTGATGTCGACTCGAAAAGCCGTGAGAGAAGTTTACTAATATTTGTTTCCCTTTAAAATTCCACCTGAAAAATCTCACTCATATTCTTAATACAAGAACAGTATTTTACATTGCATGTTAGATCTTCGGTTTGAATGGAGAGAAATTATTTCTTTATTTATGTCAAATTCAGATTCTATTATTATCATGTGAGAATATGATGTTGTTTTGGTTTGAGGGTTTTGAAACCCCAAAATGCACATGCAGAAAATTGGCGATTTATCACTTTGAATGCATCAATTTTTTAATTTTACGGTTTTAAGAAATGATAAAACTTATCACATTTGGCAACTTATTTCCAACAAATATTGTACCATATTTTTGTATTGATTTTGTGTATTTTGAATGTGCATCATGTTTTGTATTTTGATGTTTATCATAATTTTAACAATAACGTAGGAATTCTCGAATTATATGCGATATTTTTTTATTTAAAAACATATAATTATATTACTAGTAAAACCCACATATCATGTCAAGTAAAAACTTTGAATTTTATTACAACATAAGACTAAATGCATCAAACAAATATATGCTCTTTTATGGAATCTCGAAAGCTAAAGCGTAATGTCAATTTAAGGATTAGCATCTGAAAGCAATAAGGCCTTGCGTAAAGTTCGTATGAATCCAAAATCTCAATTTTAACATCTTTTCCTACTTTGTATCGTAAGTTTCTATCTTGCCGCATATCACTTTCAGTTGCGGCTTGTTACAGTAAAGTAGTTACAAAACTTCTTACTTTTAGTATGACCTCGAGCTGATCATGCTTGCAAATCGTCGGGCATAAACAGTTCTTCGCTTTCTTTAATGGCATCGTTACCGCGGAAACTTCCCTATCCACCGTTGCCAAAAATAAGCGCTTAATATACTTAAAGGAGAAAACAAATTTTGATTTTGAACTTCGGTGAATTTTGTGGCATCGAAAATCGTTTGCAAACAGTATTTAAGTAAGGCAGTCTTGATCATGTTCATTATATTAGAACTGATTACTGATTTCGAGTATAATAGTTTTTCCATTTTGAAGATAGTTTGGAATAAAAGAATTTGATAATTTCAAACATGAATTGGAGTTTTTGAAGAAAGAAAAGTAAAATGTTTGTTACTGAAAACGCTAAAATCTGAGTTATGCGAAAGTCTCATGTAGTATGGTTAATACTGCCTTGAAATTTCTTATGAGTCTTGCAAATATTCTTTTAAATATTATGTGGGTGTTTTCATGTAAATGATGCATTAATATTAGTTGTAATTAATCCCTTCTTATACAATTACAGGTAAGATAATCTAATTAAATCCGAATTTTAGTTAAAGTAAGAAAGATTGTAAATAAGAAAAAAAATTATTTCAAAACATATATTGACATCGCAAGTACTCTTTATATGATATGCATATATAAATTGAAAATTCGTATGCCTTTTTGAACAATATACATCCTTTCAAGGATTTAAACCAAATATGGCACAGATATTCCTTATCACATGCAACGATTATCTACGTTATCAAAAAGAATCTGTAACGGTCTAAACGTGCTGGTAAAATTATACAATTTTTGTCCCAGTTCCTAATTATTGCACAAAAACTATATTTATACTATCTTGAAATTTAAAAAAAAATAGTTAGACATCATTTCCATTAATGTGTTATTTTTCTCTCATTTTTTTCAAAGTTTATTTAAACAATTTTTAACAGATCCGCTTTAATTTCAAAATCTAAAAGAAATTGTCTTAAGAAAAAAAGGGGAGAGCTTTTAATTTTTATCATACAAGCATCAGAAAGAAGAAACAGGTACATGGAATAATGTTCATAAAAATTGTTGTCCTCTTAACAACGACAAGAATCAATAATGTAATCCCAGTTGTAGATGAAGTCGAAAAAGATGATTCAAAGTACATATAGCGAATGAGAACATTTTGTTGTTGGACGAGGTGTCGGACCAGTCAGGAAAATGCGAATGAAAATCAACTGAAGATTCTGTAGGAAAATACTGTTTTATTAAGTTTAGGGCATTTTAAATAAGTAGACATAAAAATATTTTTCCACGGAACGGGGATCATATATCTTATACTTATTTATCATTTTTCTAGTTCAGAATAATTTTTAAAATATTTTTATCGTATTTAATTTTAATGGTATAAATGTTTTCTTTTTATTTCAAAACTTATAAGAATGAAAAGTTTTTTTTGTTGTAAAGTTAATAAATGATCATTTGAATTCAAAAACAAAACCTTCAATAGTAACTAAAAGACTATATCAGCGAAGTGTGTTTCAATATGATCAATTTAATATTTTTGAGTGAGATTCGTATATTTAAAATTTTCTTTTGATCTAATACTATATGTTGAAAACCTAACATTAATTTTTAAATAATTATTATATCTTTTGGAGTTAAGCATCCCTGGATAGTGGGTACTCGATATGTTTGGACTTTTTTTTTTATATATTATTAAAGAAAGATATAAAAAATCTTCATTTAATAATATGTAAACATAAAATACCATTGCATCTTATGCTGTTATGTTATTTTAAATGCTGAAATTTTTAATAAATTTTGGTAATTTACTTTGGAAATGAAGTTATTTCTTATGTACCTAGATTTATTTTAATAAGGTTTCAGTTTTGAAACTTGACTCTTTTTAAATACTAATGAATAAATCTAAGCAACTGCTTTGGAAATAATTTTTATGTTTAAATAAATTAAAAATTCTTTTTAAATTTGAATAATGCATTAAGTGTTTGCAATGAGTTATCTGGATTGATTATTCTTAAAATGAAAAAAAAAGGTTCTTTGAAGGAATATATTTTAAGATGCTCCAAAGATTTTTAGTTTTAATGAGTATACAAGTACCATTTTAAACTTATATTTCCACATCAAATATATGTTCCTTTAATTAACAAGTTATAGTCATATACAGCGGTAAAAAAATAGAGCTCCTAAAAATTATAAAATATTGTCACAATTTGTACACGACCCCTCATTAACCAACAATTGTTTGGATATCAGAAAGATGACAAATGCAAGACCCTCCATGATGTAAATGTACAGTTCATTGCAAGAAAGGGGTGGGAATATTTACCTTCTATTGTCTTTATTTTCGCCACTTTTGAATTTTAAAAGAGCTACATTTCGAAAAGTAAAATAATTCAAATGGCTAATTATTTCTTCAGATCTAAGATGGTAATAATATCATCACGGTTACAGTTCGGATATTAAATAAAATGTTCTTGTATAATGAAACCCCAAAAAGTCTTTACAAAAATAATATCAGGCTTAGACCTAGAAGCAATAAGCGCTCGCACTAACTTCGCATGAATCCGAACAACTCAATCTTAACATTCCCTATAACTCTGCAGCATAAGTTCCCTTTCACCCACATATTGCTTACATAAATTTCAGTTGTACCTTGTTTCATCCAGGTAGTTTCAGAGCTTCCTGTTTTCATCATGGCCTGGAGTCGATCAAGCTTGCAAATTGTTGGTGATAAACAGTTCTTCACTTTCTTTAATAGTCTCCTTTCCTTCAAACTTTCCTTTGCCGCTCTGCCAAAAATAAACACTTTATATATTTACGGTGCGAACAAATTTTCTTCTCGAACTCCAACAGATTTTGCAGCATCGAAAGTCGTTTGCAAACAATTTAGGTCAAAAGTCATAAATTTTCATAATATTAAAAGTGTTTGAAGATGTTTCGTATGAAACTATATTTTCGTAATATATAGATGGAAATCTATAAATATGTTTCAGAGAAGCAGTATTTAAAAGATTATGAGTTGTGCATGATATTTAAAAACGGAATTTATGAATATTATATAAGATTTTATTAAGATATATAATTAAATCTAAACCAGTTTGGTCTTTATTTAAAAAATAAAATAAATAATTTTTTTTCTTTTAAAAAGTACTACATTGCTTAGAAGAATATGCTTGTAATCGGCATTATGCATAGAATTTTGGAAAAAATTATTTGCCGGATACCTTTAATTCATATCTAAATTAAATTGCTAATAAATGAAAATAAACTATTTTTCACTTTCTCGTATACGTAGTGTAGAGAAAGAATAGTAAAGTGTATAGTAAAAGAATAGTAGTTCGAAAAATTCGAACTCGAAATTTCGACAAATCTCCACATTTTTTACCTCCCTGAGTTCGAAAAACACATTTCTGAAAAATGTCCATCTGTCTGTCAAGGAACAAAGAGAACTCAAAAGCGTGTCTAAAATGCAGTTATGTTTTCTGAATTAACGCATTTCCATGAACGCATTCCAGGATTAATCGCCAAATAACTCACCAAAGATGATACGATAGATTCAGTAAAAATGATAAATTCTGGCCAAAAGCTAATATTTCATAACTATTGTACGCCAATGCCATGTAAGGTCTTCACTGACATGAAAAGTTTATAAGATAATACCCTGGAAAGTTTTAGGGAGACTACTCCTTCTGGTTATAATTGTATATTAAAACAATTATAAACTTCGACACATCTTTGCGAATACTTACATAAGACAGCTACATTTTTTAATGGTTAAAAGTAAACAAAAAACATAAGCCACCATTTAATACGTACATTACTCACATTTTAAAAATCTATCTAAACGAAATAGAAAATTACATTTACATAAACATCAATTTCGAAACGATTATTAAAGGAAATATTTTTAATATTTCTGGATTAAATCAGAAACATTTTCTAAAACACATTTTAAATTTATTCTTTCGTTCTTTCTAACAAAAGCAAACCTGTCTTATATTTCAAAGATATTTAATTTGCATCCATTCGACTCCTTAAATCAAGTCACTAGCAACTTACAATCTAATTTTACAGCAGCGCCATCTGTCAAAAAGCGAAACTAAAATGAAAAGATCTCAAATTACTAATTCTAACAAAAAATCAATTACTAGGGAGTTTCTCTTTACATTATTAACGATTCTTTATAAAAGAATATCAAAGAAAAATGAATTTTAAAAAATCCCTGGAATTTACTAAAGGTCCAAAGTGAGTAGCAATCATTCAGTGAACCTGGTTTCAAGGATATTCTTGAAACCTCCGTTTAATTAGAGTTCTTGTTAGTCATTTATTCGACGTTCTTTTTTTTATTCAAACGTTATTTTTCTGATGAAAGCAGAGAAAAGAATGAATTATTTTTATTTTATTTTCATCTGCAATTAATGGCAACAGTCATGAGTAGCCAGCTATTCGAAGAACGCCGTTCCATTGTTCGTTCTCCTTCGTCTGTTACAGACGATTTTGGCTTCTTATGAAATTTTACGAGAATATTATACTTTCCGAGAATGGACAAAAGATGTAAAGAGGGAGAACGTAAAAGGATAAATGTTTTCATGAAAAGGAAGTTTCCTCTAGTATAATGGAATAAAATGAATGCGAGAGAAAATTATGATAATGCATTCGGCAATGTGTTTTAGATTTAGATGCATATTTCTTCATAATTTTACGCTGCAAAATAAACATGATAATTATTTAAGAAAATTATTTATCTTTTTTTCTAAAAATGTTTTTTTTAATCCTATTTTATGTTTATAACCCTTGGTATGAACTTGTTTTTGGTCAAAATGCATAATTTAATATTCATTTAGGATGAAATTGCAATTATTTTGTATTGGAAAATAATTGAAGGATAACAAATCAGCTGAAAAATAAATGACAGTTTCAATGGAATGTTTAATTTGACATTCAATCATTGACTTAATTGAAAAAATATATATGTTTCTGGTTCTTAAGAAAAACAAATTTGGTTTCACATTATGTTGACATTTTCCTTATATTTGCCCTTTTATTGTACTTTCATGAAAGAGTTATTAATTTATTATATCCTTTTATTATTTTGAAAACCAGAATTGTATAGCAGAATAACAGTATTTACATTAGATACGTTATTATTATATGAACTCTAAAAATAACTCCAAAATTTATATTACAAACATATTTTCTCTTATGTTCTATATTGATTTTTAAATTTTTAATAATTACATAACAATAAACTGAAAATAATTTTTTGGATTTAATTATATATTTCACATATAAAAAAACTAGATTTATTGTAAAATACTGATTTGAAAAGAAATCATAACTTTGATAATGCAATAAAATATTATAATTAATCAAAAATTGCCTAAAGTCACTCTATATTTATTCTTTTGCTATTTTCTAAATGCCACAAGATTAAAAATAATGATTCTATATTGAATTTATTTTAATTGACCCGATAAAAAATATTTATATGTTTTTAATCTAAAAGCATTAGCACTTATAGAAATTTTCATATATTGAAACTTATATAAACCTAAATATATATTCTTAAATCCTGTTACTGATCAGAACTAGAGAATTTTCCTATCATTAATCTATTTTCATTCCTCTAAATAAGTGTTCTATTTTTCGTTAATATTTCCTTTCTACTAATTCCTTATTTAGATTATTTTAGAAATCAATCTAATAAACATTGATATTTGCTGCATTGTCTTGATTAATCAACATATATGCTTCATTATTGGTCATTTCCCAGAGGATGTTCTTATTTGCAATCCTTCTTGTCTTTTTTCTCTGACAAGTAGAATAAATAAAATGCATAAATTTCGATTAACTAAATAAAATTTTATGATAGTTTGCATCCCATCTAGGAATTAAACTAAGACTTTTATTATACCTTTATTAATTAGCAAGTTCAAAAAATAAATAAATAAAATTTTAATAATAAAAATAAATAATAAAAAAAAAATTTTTATCGCCTTTGTAATTCAATTAAAATTACAAAATTTAGTTTCAATCGAATTGGTGAGATGATTAATTGCGGGGAGAAGAATGTGAATACTAAAACTTTTCTTGATTTAATTAATAATTTCCTGATAAAATAAGAGAGATATTGGTTCGAACATATCTGATGAACTGTGCGGTACCATAGTGATTGACAATTTTGATAATGAATATAGGCTGGATATGAATTTCAATTTAATTTCAAGACGGGATTCAAATAATAAAATAAAACTAATTAATTATGCATTACGCTATTAATGGAAACAATAAATTAAAGTTTGCAAATCTTTTAGTTTCGCGATATTGATTATTAATCGATCCCTTCTTAAAACTGTTGAAAGATATTGAGAACATGAGATTTCCAAGTACTAATGCTTCGAACATTTTTGTTCATGCGAACATCATAAATTCCTTTTACCTTCGGAATTAATTTATTTATTCAATACAAATTTTATTTTCTAAAATTAAACTAAACCTGTGATAAAATTGCTTCGAAACTTTCTTGCGTATTCTTTATTCAAAGCACTCAAGTAATTTCAAATCTACTCAAAGTAGTTTCTTGCATACTCTTTTTCTCCCAATTCAGGAATAAAATTGGGATATTTTGGCAAATTCTAGAACACGGCAAATATTTACAGTGCTTTTATTCTCAAACTCCTGCACGTGATAATTGTATTCTTCATAATATAATTAAGAAAACTGAATAAATATTTTGGGCACCGCTTTCTGCCGAACGACTGAAATCAAAATGGAACGCGGAATGGCAACGTTAATGAAAAATTAGCATACTTAATTTAATTTATTTAAGTCAATAAGTTTATTTTAAAAAAAGTTTTAACCCTTTTTTTACAAATATGAGAAATCTTACGAATATTTTTTTTTGTCACCTTAAGCATATTTTTTATATGGAATTACTGATTCTTTTTGTTCAAGTCTGATAAGAAGTCCGTACTTTCGATGGTAAAACTGCGAGCTAAATTTCCTGAATAAATGACCTCAGTTGTTAAGGTTTTGCCATGAATTTAAAGGAACGGTCTAACCCAGGACAAATTTGACACGAACCTATGTTTTAGATACTAAACATTTGTACCAAATTTTCTTTATCTAAAGCTGCCATTTCAGTAATACTGAGTTCACTTTCACTCACATAGACAGATTGATAAAATTCCTTATGATGATGTATTCAAAATTCGATAGAAATCAACAATTTGGTGTAAAGGCTATTTCCAAATTTTATGTCTAAACATTATAAAGGTATGGCTTTCTCAGCCATACAAACATAATCATATAAAAATAGTTTTTTTCCCCTCTTAGAGATGTCGTAAAAATTATCCCATAGGACTATTTCGCTGATACGTTAATATAGAAAAAATCATTAAGTAAGTATGAATTTCAACTGAAAAAAAATCATTCTAAATTTATGATACGTTTCGAAATAGAAATTCAGCGATTAATCGATAAGTATTTTAAAAAGCGAAAAAATAGCATTTAAAGAAATTTGCAGAAAACAAATTCTAAAATAAAATATTGTAGATTAAAATAAGGATTATATTATATTAATGTTTGCATATTTTGCAATATATATTTCTTATTGTTTATATTTTAAAACATGGATTTTGTCATTTCACTGGTGATTGAAAAGAAGGATCGTAGATGATTGATTCAAGTTATTTCGATTTCATTGCATTGGACGTTTATTAAATTGTATTTCTTTATTCCTCTGAATGCGAAAGTACATAGAATAGCTTTCGAATAAATGGTGACAAAATAAATTGTTTCACAGAGAATGAAACATGTCTATTAGTAATATGCGATGTTTATTTCTTTGCATAAAAATAGTAAATTGTGACGAAACATATTTTCAAATATAATAGGCATCAAAGAATGTGTTATAATATTTTTTCCCATTTTTATTTCACATCATTAAATTCCTGGTGACTTTGCTTTCGCAAAATCATTTATCTTTTTAATCATTTCCTCTTTTCATTTTTTATGGAACTAAAATATTCTCATAAAATTTAATAAGGATCAGAAATCCTCTGCATCAAGCGAATTTCAAGAATAAAGAAACTACATTCTTTAAAAAGTCGACCACTCATGATTGTTGCCATTAATTGCGAATAAAAATAAAAGAAAAAGATTTCATCCTTTTTTACTGATTTTATCAGATGAGTCAAGGCTTAGAAAAAGGAAAGAAGAGAGACCATAAGAGCTCTAATTAAACCAAGCGTTGAAGAATACCTCTCAGACTGTATTTATTATATTGCTATGTAATTTAGATCGTCAACCAATATAACTTATTTTCCATTTCTTTTTCTTAAATATTCTTTCATTTTCTTTTATTAATAATAAGAAGAAAGCTTCAAAAAGAATCGATTTTGGAGAATGAATATTTTGAGATCTTTAATTAGATTTGATCCAATGATTTTTCAATTAGAATTTCACTCATAAAAATGTTTCTGCTTCATTTAAAACTGATTAAGAATAGTTCTAAGCAATCAATACCATTTTTAATTACAAAGAGAAAGTATATGCAATTATATTATTACATGGAATTAGGGGATGCGTTTTGAAAAATATACTAGGATATTATTTAAAACACAATTTAATTCCAAATTAGCATTTAAAAGTTTTTTTGTTACGGTTCGAAACATCTTTTAAATTTAAGTCTGTTAATTGATAAATCTTTATAAATTGCATATATACTTAGAGTATAAATGCAATTATATGGCAATATAGTAATATATTATAGTATGTTACAGTATTATATAGTTTTATAGTAATTTTAATATTACTAAACAAGTTAATGACTCTATTGAATAGAATTATCAAAATAATAAGAATATAAAAAGCATTCATAAATCTACATCTAATACTCAAATAAAAAGTAGAAAGTATACTTATATTAAAAATATGGGACCAAAATAAAATAATAAATTCAAGAGAGTTTAATTAAAGTATTCAATGTAAATAGGAGAAACATTCTTATTTTTAATGTATTTTTGATTCTAAATAATTGTTTACTAATTTAAATGTATTTGATTTTAATTAAAATACTTTTACTTTTCTTCAATTTAATAATAAAAGCACATTTCTATAAACATTTATTATTTTTTTTATCTTTAATTCATTAACATATGAACTGTTAATTAAAATTGCATATTGATATCTAGATCTAACAACTTGACTTAATTTGAGAACTCTTACACGTAGGTGAAGAATTGACTGCAAAAGAGCAGATATATCATCATGAAATAAGTCAAGTAAATTAAAATACAAAAAAGTTAATATTAATGTTTTTTTTCCTTAGAATCCTATCTAGCCTTACACGAAAATGCAAATCGTGAAATTAATTGGTATAAAAATATATTTATAGCTTTTAACACTATTTAATTAATAAACTAATTTAATAGTTAGTTGACTAAAATGAAAGATTACTCATTATTTTCCTGTGTAAAGTGTTGGGGAACCATCTTTAATCAAAACCATTTTTAAATAGGAAGAATAGCAGCGATGCGTGTAGTGAAAATTCTACTGTTTGAGAAGAAGCATTTCAATATATTTAAAAAATTATTCAGATTTAAGAAATAATTTGTTCCACAAATATTTAACCAATCATATCGTATGTATTAATATGTATTAATAGGAGAAATATTGAAAATCAATTTTCAGAAAATGTTTGTAGTTAATGCTTTATATGTGCTTAATTTTTTTTTCCTCGAAATTAGATACGCACATAAATAATAAACAAAAAGAATCTGAGAAAAATTTTGCATATTTTTTGGAGATATTTTAAATATATTTTTCAAAATGTGTTAACAGACTTCTGATATATTTGAAGGAATTGTGATATGATAACATTTATAAACCTATATGCTATTAAAAAAACAATATGTCATGAAAAAGACTATGTAAAAAATTGGCATTGTGAAAGGGGAGAACCTTTATGAAAACAGAAGAAAAAAAATCATAAAATATTGCAAAAATATATAATTTAATTCTGATTTCTGGATTTTTAAATGCGAAGAAATTAGATATTTTTTCTTTAAGTGTTGAAGAATTTAAGAAGGTATCAATTTACATACAACGAAAAATTATATATATTAAAATCTTATTTAGACTTAAATAATTTCCAAATTTTTAACTTCATTTAACCCAAATTAATTTCATTCTAAAATGTTTTCTTATTTCTCAATCGATTTACATCTTCTTAATTTAATTAATTCAATACGAATTCTAAAATTGCTGACATCGACAAGTTTCCACACTTAGAGTGAAGGGATAAAAAAACTGTCAGCCAAGAGTTCTTTCTAAAAGATCCCTATAATTCCCTTACATAATTCGACACGTATAAAGAAATCCCTATCAAAATCTCACAGCATATAATCACGGGGATAAATATTTCATTATTTTTTCCTCTTTTCGCTCTTGTGTCGTTCTATATTAATGTGCTTGTCGCTTCTGCTTGAACATAAATTATGCCTCCCAGGATGGAATAAAAGAGAAATATAAAATTCGAAAGTGTCTGCTCTGTCTTCAGCCATGAAACTACCTTAAAAATTATGTTTATATATATATATAATATAGTAATAATTTCTCTTAAAAGAAAAAGAATGAGATATTCTAAAATATTTAATTTTTATATGAAGCATAAATACAAATAATTGGCAGTAAATTTACTAAATTAATAAATATGCATTACATTACATTTTTTAATATTATTTCTTAAAATATGAAAAATAGACCTTAAGTATATTCCTTTGGCTTAATTCGAATGATTGAAATAAGTTGATTAGGCATAGTGCAATATAGATCACAATAGATTCGAATTTTTCTTAATATTTTTATTTAAAGACATCTTAAGTTTTCTCTGTACGTGGAAAATCTTTTAAGATGCATAGAAATAATTCATCGCGAAAAAACTGAAAAAGGATTTTATAAAAATTAAAATTGACATACTCGGATCTAAGCTAGATCCTAACACATAACAACAAATATAATTATAAATATTTTGGTTTAAAGTTAAATAGTAAAAGAATTAAAATTCTTATTCTCATTCGTCATTTCAATCTTTAAACATTATCGAAGCAAATCTATTAAAAATCAAAGAACAAATCCTCTTTTTGGTTAGTTTTATATTAATTAAAACCAAAGTCTCATTAATCATATTTCCTTAAATAATAAATTAAAAATTCCGCTTTTGCCATCTGGAATTATAACTTTAATTAAGGATTTATTGATCAAAACATGTTGAAAGAGCAAATATGTTAAAAAATATTTTAAAAGAGATGGAGTAAAATTGATTGATGCAGTGCTGCCTAATCTTTATAAGCTGTGAAGAAATTTCGTGCTGTAATTAAACCGAAACATAATAAATGAGATTTCATTCATTTTCAAATTTAAGTTTTCTCAGGTCTGAATATTTAGGTAAAATGTACAAGAAAATCTCAAGCCTATTCTGGGTAAAGTCATATTAGTGCACATAATTTTGAGCCACGATTATTTAAATTGCGAATTTAACTTTTTAACACTGATTATTAAGTATTTATGAATTTTCTTTTTTTGCTGTTAATCAAGCCAGATATGTTGTGGCCAGATTATATAATTACAAGTACATATTTTAACAATAATTTCATTGCTTGCAGTTTATGCAGTTAAGTTATTGTTGAAATGTTTATAGTTATGCATTTTGTGATGATATTAAACATGTTTGTGCTCATTATTACTGCAATGTAATAAAGTGAAGACTTTAAATAAAAATTTAAATTTCTAAATAAAATAAATGTAAACAAATTAAGCATTAAATATTAGCATGCTTTGATACTTCGGACTAAAGGTTCAAATATTTACAAATTTAAATTGCTTATCCACATTTTTCAGAAAAAATCAAATTTGAAAAGAAAAAAAAAGATTCAGGAATAAAATTATTATTTTTGAGAGGCTGAGATTTTGTGTTTTCTTTATTTTAAGCTATTAGCAACAAGTTTATAATACATATAACTTGTTGATACAAAAAAATCTCGGACATAACTATTAAGAATGCAGTTTTATATATGTAAATTGAATCTCTTTTGATGAATCAGTTAATGAAAAGAAAGCACTAAATTGTGATAAAGCTGAAGAAAGTTGACAAAAATATTATCTTATTCTCTGTCATTTTAGATTTCTTTTATGAACAAGTATGAAAATATGAAATCATATATTGCTTTTGATTGACATTTTACTTGTCTTATGTTTATCTATTTCTTGATATGCGGAATGTTTATTCAATACACAATTAGAGACATAATACATAGTTATAGAATTTGAAAAAAAGAATTTGTTTGCCAATAAATCGTATTATATTTTTACCAATTGTTATTTTTACAGTGTTTTATATTTTCAGCTTTCCTTAACATTTTAAACTATCAACAAACAATTTAGATTCATTGTTTGTAGAAATAAAAAAAATTAAAATAATGACTATAATCACTACATTATTTAATATGAAATAAGTAGTAAATTTTCAGTATCTTAAATTATATATATTTAAAAAGTTCTTAAAGTACCATTTTTTTTTTAATTTTTGGTTTAATCAGTTCTGTTAATGCGTTTTAAAGATATAGACTTTTAATGTCATCTAAAATATATCTCATGTATTCATAATTAAATTAATCATGTTATTAAATCCATATTGTCTACCAATTAAATTAAATTCATAATATCAAAAATTTGCTTTTAAATAAACTCCTCTTGAAAACACAAATGAAAAGATATTCATAAATTAGTTGCCGCAAAAGAAACAATATTAAAAGTTTCTTCCTTCACATTATTAATCAAGATTAATAAAAAGAATATTCTAAGAAAAAACTCAGGAAGTGCTACAAAGTGCTACCGATCGAAAGTATGTATATAATTCTTCAGTGAATACAATATAGCAGATATTTTTCAACTCCTGCTAATTGGAGTTCTTCTTCGCCATTCATTTATTTTCCTTTGTTTTTGTTTGTACTTCTTTTCTGAGGAAAGCAGAAAAAAGAAAATTCATTTTCTTTTACCTTTATCTGTAATTAATGGCAACAGTCATGAATAGAAAGTTATTAGAAGAACGCAGTTACATTGTTTATGCTTTTCGTTTTCTGCATACGATTTTTGACTTTTATAAAATTTTATAAGAATTTTTACTCCCAAAAATGTTGTAAAATAAAAAGAGAAGACAATTATGGAATGGGCTGTTAAAAAGGAAGTCCAATTAAACAACAATAATGTATTAACACATTTGCGAGGATTTTTAATTAGGTCTATAATCAATCTTTCTTCTTTGAATTGAAATAAGCATGGTAAGTACTCAGAAAAAAATATATTTAATTCTTTTCGATTAGTTTTTGTTTTATTAAATTTAATTTGTGTGTGATTGTTTGTCTAAATTTTTCCTTTTGTGTAAAATTTCTTACGAAAATTATGTTTTATTGTTTCTTTCAAGATTATATTTTAGTGCAAATTTATAATTACGAATGAATAACTACATTTTTTCAGTAAATTTGTAGTTTTTATTCAATATTTTAAAAATAATTTCAACGGTTTTTTAGACACAGAAAACAGTATTAAAATTCATACGACATAACGACATCAAATTATATTTTTTGTCCCTAATTATTTTCGATGAGTCACGTGATGATATTTAAAATTATTTCTAATACTGATGCTAGTTAATTGAATAAATGATGTTGTTTTCAGTCCTAAATATTCTTAAGCATATTTTAAAATAGTTTTGCATCATATTAAGACATATTTTTTATTTTTTATAATTATAAAAAGAAAATGTCTCAAAGAATTGCACTGTCTCACTTTTTAATTTAAAAATTCTAAATAAATATGCTAGACTTAATGACCTAATATATTACCCTCATAGACGCTTTATTATACTTTTTATGTATATAATTTAATTCATTTCAATTTTATCCAATATTACAAGAATTTCATACCGTTGAATATGCCTCTATCTCCACAAATAATATGTATATTTTTTGAAACATTAATTATAATTTCATTTAATTAAAAAGTAAATAAAATTTTTGCTTTTTATAATGATAATTCCCAATTTTATCTCATTAAAAAAATAAACCTTATGTTTTCCATAAGTACAATTTAATAATCTTGCAAGTTTTTCTTGCAGTTTGACAATCTTTTAAATATAATTTATCTAATTTTGAAAGATTGCATTATTATTCTAAATTCAAACTTATCCTTATTTTATTGAATATTTAATTGCGTTATTTTGTTGTAATCTTAAAAGAGAGGAACAGGAAATTCGTTCAAAATAAGAAAAAGAGAAGTGATTTTTCCCTGTCAGCAATGAAATTATCGACTGTCATTCCCCACTTTGCAGAAGTAAAGACTTATTAGAGGATCTCATATTTTAATTTCTTCGAATAGTGACACTAGACCTTTATTCTCAATGATATTTGGTGGGAGATATTATAACTTTAACTACTTTTCCACTGATCATTTCCTTATAGAAAATACATACAGTAAATTATAAAGTAGTAACATCACAATTTTGATATCCTCAGCATCCCAACTTGGACTTGATACATCTGAAATTTAAAACAAACAAGGGTACAATTTTAGAAAAGTATAAAAGAAGTTGGGAAAAAGAATTCTAGATTGGAAAAGTTATCTCATTTTTACTCACAGTTCTGGCGCAATGTTTGCTAGTTACATTATTACAGAGAAATATAACATAAAATTTAAATCTATATACCAGTTATAAGCTGATTTGAGCAAAAGAAATGGTTTTTTCCAATGTTTGAATGCATCGTATGTTCGAATCGCTTGATTACTGAAAACAAAAGAGCTAATTAGAAGTTGTGATCAACGTATAAGATTAAAATGTGCAAAACGACTGCCGCAAAATGCCTTCATTTTGTTCCTTGTTTTAAATACTATTAGGAACCAAATATCATTTATTTTCAAAAAATTACAAAGATGCTCCATGCGACAAAATTGTTGTGTAATGTATCAGAAAACGCTTTTAAAATTTGTTAAAATTAAAGAAAAATTGGACGATACTTAAATTGATGTTATTAAAATGGCGATGCATTGAAATTTAAGGTGATGTTAAAAGAATTTTACAAAACAATATTTTCGAAAGCAAAACATTTTACTTAATTTAAACTCTCCTACACTGTCCCATTCTCCAAAATATATTATATATATATATATAATATATATCTAAGATATATTTATATCTATAGTATATATTTATATATATTTATATCTATTTATATCTATATAGTATATTATAATTAGATTACATATCTTTGGAGATATATAATATATATCTCCAAATTTTATAACTACAAATTTCTATATTTTAAAATGATTAGATAGATATTCACACACATGCATTTTATTTTATTATTAGCAGAGATTAAAAAAATTTCCTCATAAAAATTCTGAAATTCTGCCGCATTTCAAATAGACAAAACATAAATAAATAGGTTCTGAATTCGAAAATGTTCTCTCATTTTTCTACTTAGAAGATGTAAAAGATATATTAACTCTAATTAAAAAAAAAAAACTGAGTTTCTAAAATTTTTGTTTATAATTGTAAATATGATGTTGATTTTAAATCAAATTTTTGAAAGAATTATTTATTTCTATCCTTCAAATAATAACCTTTTGGAAACTAAATCTTAATTATGTGATTTCCAACCATTGATATAGAACAATTTTTTTCCCTAAAAGCATTGTTCCGTTAAATTAAATTTTTACTCACTATTGATTTACATTATGTTTATTATTTAACACGCTTTTGTTTAGTAAATCCTTATTTTTCATTCATTTGCACATTTCCCTCATTTAATAACAAGGTATTTCATTACTAATCTGAAACCCAAACCATTCGCATTGATGCTACTAATATTTCATCCTATCTTTTTTTTTTCCTTTGCTGTGCTCAAGATATCAAGATTGCGCTTATTGTTCCGTGTTCATTATGTCTCAGCATAATACAATGCCTATAATATTTTTTTTATCACTTTGGTATTTTGTTACACTTAAAATTAAGGTTCAGTATGCTGATCAGGCAATGATGGTAAAATTTTAAAGTGCTTTCAGTTTAAAATACTTTCTTATATTATATAATCAGATGTACAAAGGTGTAAATAGAAAATTAAGGAAATGCAAAGCACAATGAACAGATCTATATAAAGATTTTGAAATAATGTTAATTATGCGCCTATCGAACTTTGAAATTTAAAAATATCTTACTGGGAAAACAACTGAAATTTTCAGCAGCCATTAATCCTTCTAACTAACTGGTTGTCAAAAACGGCTGGTTAAAAATAAAGAAACATTATACAAAGACTAAATTGATATCGTTAAAAAAGTAATTTATTTTATTTATAAGATAATCCAAAAATTATTTTTGTTAAATAATAGATTTAGAAGATACAGCCATCATTTTACAAAGGTTAAGTCACAGCAATTAGCCATTTGAAATTGCTTAGATCTATTTAAGTGCTCGATTAAATTTCGTTTGTTCGCGCTTATTAGTTATTCCTTGATTTCTTTTTTATTTTCTTTCCTTTGAGTAAAAATAATTTTTAATGATAAATTTTGAATATTTATACCTTTTTGTAGCTTCATTTATTAGCGAAGCGCTGCATTAAGTGCAAGCGTGAAAACGTTTAATGAAGCAGCGTGACCTTGAACATCAAAGCATGAGGTTGGGGTATGTAGAAATAATGGCTATTATCCATTTCAGAGGAATACCCAAATAATAACTGCGTCCTGGCCTAAAGGTAGCGCGTCTTCTCCGTGATCTCGGCGTCAGGCAGAACGGCGTTGTTCCTTACCCTGAGTTTTATCTGCGAGATGTGTGAAAGAGCCTCCTCCCCCCTGTCAAAAGGGGTTGTGCAAGTGAGTGTCATCTCCATATGAGCTATAAATCAGATTTTTGCCCTCGGGTGCTCAGGGGCCTTTACCCTGAGAAGCTAACCCCCGGTGAGATTCAACCCCCATGCCGGAAGCATGGGGGTTGAAGATGAAGATGAGATGAAGATGAGATGTTTCCGGCATGGTGGTTGAATCTCGCCACCCTGAAGGGTACATAAATAGGTGGGGGACCTGGCTCCTCCGATCGATGACGGGACGTACTTCCTTTGGGAAGGGTTGTACCGTGGCCGGTGATGGCCCTTAGGACTGTACCACAATTCTCACCAGTGTTGCTGTTGCGGCGGTCTGGTCATTCAGTTTTATGGTTTAAATCCGTGCGCCTTTCTGACGGGTCGGAGAGTCAGAAGTATGACTACCCTGAGAATTTATTGCACAAATTTAACTTAAATCGCTGATTTCGGCAGCGAGTTTGTCTATGACAAGTACAATAAATAACAACAACAACAATAAAAGACCTTAATAAGTACGTCAACATTCAAGAACAATAAAAAATCACAAGAAAAAGAAAGTTTGTCTATTTATAGTTGCACAAATTGTATTGCTGATGCTGTTATACGTATAATTCTGCTTCGAACATTTTAAAGCGAAAAAAGGAAAACAACATATCGTACAGTAGAAGCAACAATGGTTTGGCTAAAAGACCATAGAGGCCGCTACAGGATGAGATTGTATCCTGTAGCGGCTGATGGTTATGTTTGAATTACTTTAGGCCAAAAATTTTTACTTTGTCTGAAATTTTCTTGACAAAACTCTAGTCAGTATGAAATATTTCTTGCTTATTATGAATTTAAAGATAAAAGTCTCCCTGTAATTAAGATAAATAACTATTTCAGAGGATACATTCGGAACTTCTTTCCTGATCATTTTATTATAACTACTGATGAATCTCAAATACTTCATTTGCTGATTTCGTCTCTATTCAAAAAGTCATGTTTCGAAGCAACTCAATCAACTCCATTTTTATTGATGAAAGTTGAGTTATTGCTAAATTATTGGATATTATCGTAGTCCCTGCAAACTGTTGACTGATTCTTAAAAACACTGCGATGATATCCTTAAGGCATATCTCCATCCAATCACCAAAAATTATATGACGTATTGCCCCCCAAATTCAGAATCAAAGAAGCATTCTGGAACATTTGTACATGATTTGCGTACATTTCACTGTTTCTGTCATTTAACAGTATACAATAAGATTGATTACTGGGCTCTGTACGTTAGTTTTATATTTATATAGATTTCTTATTTAGTTAATTCATTTGTATTATATTTTCCTTCTGTACTTATTTGAAAAAATGCAGAAAAAATTATTCCTTTTCTTACATTTTTATGTATAATTAATGGCAATCAACAAGTATTGTTGGTTATTAGGAGAAAACTGTTCCATTATTCAAGATTCTTCGCTTACTGCAGACAATTTTTGATAATTATGAAATTTCATTTTTGAAATATCTTTATTTTCAAAAATTGAAGTCTAATGTATAGATAAAAACTGAGAAAAATGAATAATTTCATAAAAGGGGAATATTTGTGATAAAATAATATATATATAATTGTAGAATAATAGCGCATTTGACAACATACGGTAATGTTTTAAATAAAATTAGAAAACTGTAGTAATTTTACAAAATTGGTTAATTATTTATCAAATTATTTATATTATTCTTAATTTCTGAAAGTATATTAGTTATTTAGATTAATTTTTATTAATCTTTTTTTCAATAAAATGAGAAAAATTCATTTGCATCTTCGGTAATGAGAAAAAACAAAAAAATTCGAAATACATTTTGGTTATCATTCACTTTTTCCTTAATAAAGTTTAAATTTCTCATTCATAAAAATGTGTATTCTTTCTATGTACATTTAATGATATTTATTTTATCCACGCATTTAAAAAAATATTTTATGCTAAAGTTTTCTCTTGCAGCTTTTAATAAAATCGCCTGATTTTTTGCTTTAACTACGATTTTCATTTCTGTTTAAAATATATAGTAACTCACCTGAAAGAAATAGTTTTAGGATTTTTGAAAGTTTTATTTTAAAGTAGTTTTGATTAAATTCTTGTGGAACTTTAACTGTTAAAAAGGGGATCATTTTTATTGCAGATTTTATTTCAATTCATCGTGCATATAAAAAAAAATATTTTTACAAATTGACATTTCCGAAATTCGTAATGTGCATGGAAATAATGAATAAAACGGGATAAAAACAGGTAAAAATTTTATGTTTATCTTTATTTTATTAATAACATTTCAAATTCAACATTTCTTTTATTATAATTATTTTTATTGATTCAATATGTATATTTAAATTATGCATAATCTTTTCGATACATCGTAGAATAGCTGCACTCGTAAAAAAAGTAAATTATATATCTAGAAAATTGCATTTTAACTCTTAGCATCCGAATTTTATATTAGATGCTCAATATTTCGCTCAACATCCGCTTAAAATTAGATTTCATATTTGTATAAAGATCTTTTTTTCTTCGGACAGTTCAATATTTTCTTTTTAATATTTTCTTTTTCTTTCCTTATATTACATTGGACAGAGAATTAATGATTCATAAACCTTTAGAAAAAGAAAGTATGAAAATTTTTAAACCTTTCATGACGAATAACAGGTTCTTTATATGTGGGGCATCCATGTACATACCTATTGAATTCTGAAGAAAAAAGAGTGATATTTTAAATTTATAGTAATTACTTTTATTACTAACCGAGATGTGTATGTTATGATACTGTCTTATATGTCGAATATTCGATAAAGATTATTTACAACAAGGAAGTTATCCCGACCCTACCAAATTATGACGGATCAAATTTGAATTACTCACTTCCAAACAGAATATTTGAATTCATAAAAGTTAATGAAATGAGTATTCTTTACTAAAACCGCTTATACTTTGTTCTTTTTTTATAACTGTATTTCTACTTTTTTTACACAGTTTCAAATGAAAGTACCATTTTTGTTGTCACTTATGCTTTATTTTTGAATATCATGGTAATGATACTAATATTTTTTCGGTGTATGGTCTAAAAAATAATTCTTATAAAATATAATTTGCATTTTTATAATATTTATTGTTATAAAATAAAATTTACACAATATAAAATTTTTACTGCAATATAATTGCAGTAAAAATAATTTTAAAAAAAATCTTGTTTTTTTTAATCTAGTGCTCTTCTACTTTTTTTACACTGTGTGCATTAGAAATATGACATATATATATACATGTTTAAAATATATTTGTTAAAGGAAATGATGAAATTCTGTCGGTTTCTCGAGTTCAAAGTATTTTTATTTCTCCCTTCTGACGTTCATAGTATGTAGGTTTTCAACGCTGGCGTCCTGGCATTGGAGTAGCACGTCTTCTCCGTGATTCGGGCACCGAGAGTTCAAGCATAGTTGTAATCTTTATCGAAGTTATCTTTATGTTCTGTATGTGAGGTGTGTGAACGTGAACTCTTGTAAAAAGGGGTTGTGCAAGCGAATATGATGCATGAAGTAGCTATGTCATACTCTCAACCGTAGTTGGCGCTACTGAAACAATCAAGAGACGCTCACTCGACTTAAATCACTGACAGAAAACTGTCAGCCGGCTTATAAGGTGCCATAAGTCACAACAGACGCTTTCCACGGCTAATTTGATGATAATCATACTCTTTGCTAAAAATATTTGTTACAAGTGTTTGGAATTTTATTCACCAGTATTAGAAAGTTATTATTAAAAGTTTTGGAGTTAATTAATGAATTAAGTATTTAATGAATTTATAATTATTAATGAAATTAGAAAATATGTAAACTGATAAAATAATTTAATACTCATCTGAAGTAATAGGACCGCGATGGCCTGGTGGTAAGGTCTCGATTCGAGATCCGATTCCACCGAAGAACCGTCGTGTAAAAGGGTCTGTTGCACGTTAAATCCATCAGGCCAAACGTCCTCCTGCTGGTGTGGTGTGGAGACAACTGTGCCAGCTCAGGTGTCGTCCTCGTCATCTGACGGTGGTTCAAAATTACGAGATCCGTCCCAAAATAGCCCAAGTGTTGCTTTACAATGGGACGTTAACATAACTAAACTAAACTCATATTAAATATTAAGAGCGCAGCAATTTAATATTTCTAAAAAATTATGGCATTAAAATTTATTCCTACAAAACATGAAATATTGTTTGTTACACTAGCCAGGAAATGCAGACACCGTCAAATCCAACTCAAGATTAATTTTGACATTTCCATGCCCCCAACTCTCATTCTTTCTTTTCGGAGAGTTGATTTTCATTTTTCAATTTAATCTTCAAATCTGAGTTCATTTTTTTATGCAGAGTGCGAGAAATGGGTTCCCATGGGATAATAACGTAATTAATTCGATCGCTGCTGGCATAATTTTTTGACATGTATCTTTCCGTTGAAGTGAATGAATGTTAACTGTCAATGGCAGTGTTTAAACTGGTATGGCCTCTTTTCATCCAATTTTTCAATACTATTGTCTATGAGTTATAATGATTTTTTTTTAATTCCACAATATTCTCTGCAAAGAAAGCGAATACTTCTAAAGGAAAATTGTCCTTTTATTTCAATCTAAATGTTTGTTGAGTGTTACTTTTGAAAATTTTAGAACGCCTGAAGACTCGAAGGCATTATGCTTTCATACCTTACAGATTTTCTCAAAATGCATGAATGTGTGAGCAAGAAATAAATATTACATGACGTGTGATATGTATTTAAAGTTAAAATACATTTCAGATTGTTTCAATCTTATAAAGAAGCTAATATCAATATCTGAGAACAGCAGCTAATAGCTCTTTATCTTTACATTTCGGCCAATATCATGTTTCATTTACCGGTGTATAAAATTTGGAGAATTTTTTTTTTGAGCAATCTTTAAACTGTTTTATATAGAATAATATTGCATATTATTCTGATACTGAAACTAATTATTTCATCTAAAAAATCTTTCTCTTTCAAAATAGTATATTTGGTTTATAAAAATTATTTGATTGATTTTTCATTCTTTTACATTCTCATATACGGAGTATAGGAAAAGTCTAGTAATCGTCAAAAAATTTGAACCTGAGATGGTGAGGAATTCCCACCTTCTAGACACTCTGGGTTGAAAAATACATTTTTTGGAAAATGTACGTCTGTCTGTCTGTGACAAAAATAACTCAAAATAGCTTTGAACTAGAGAGTTGAAATTTTATATACTGTCTTTACACCAAATTTGTAGACGTCTAAAAAATTTTGAGTAAAATCTGTTCAAAGGAAGTCGTCTGTCCAGTTGTTCAAATATAAATTAACACTATGTCAATAAACAGAAGAGATCTGGATCGATAATATTCGGTTTACAGATTTAAAATCTATGGCAGTTGTTCGAATTTAAATTAACACTATATCTATAAAACGAAGAGATCTGGATCGATAAGATTCGGTGTACAGATTTAAAATCTATGGCACTTGTATTTGTCAAATTTTGAGCCAAAACCAAAAACGAGTTGATTGTACGTCTAACTCCACTTCCAGAAACATGTAAATGGGATAATTCAAAAACGAAATGACTTAAATATATAAAATTTAGTATGGAATTTTATGACTACAAGAGTATTTCTGTATCAAATTTTTGTTTCTGATTTAGATTGAGAAAAGTGCATCTAAAGCACAAATTAGATTTGCTGATACTATTAACGACTGCCAGATATTAATCCCCAAATAACTTGCCAAGGATGACACGATAGATTCAGTAAAAGTCTAAATTCACGCCAAAAGTTAATATTTCATAACTATTGTATGCTATTGATCTGAAAGGCGTTCTTTGGCATGACAAATTTATTATAGAATCTGCGAGAATATTTGGGGTAGACCACTCCCGCTGGTTTATTATTTCGAAAATGACATATTATTATTTTCAGAATTTTCAGATACAAATTGTTTCGGATGCATAACTTTTATTCCAAATCATCAATGTGAAATAGGACAAAGAGAAATATTTCAAACAAATTGAACGTTTTAAAATTTGTTGATTTAGCAGAATAATTATGAGAAATAATAAAGTCTAATCAATGCTGACAGCTAGTGACGCAAAAGAACAAAATCATTGAAAATTTAAATGCAGGATGCAAATGGGCAAAGGATCTTCTCTTTATTCCTTTGCAATTCATCCTAAAAGCATCGATTAGTTGAATAGCAATTGAATTTCATCACATGCTGCCCTCTGAATGTAATTAAAAGCACTCCGCGGTCTCACAGGAAAGCTCCTGGAGGAGTTTCCTGATCTTGATCAAATAACCAGGAAAAAGCTTACCGGGAAAGTAATTAAATTTCAATTCCTTTGCTTAAATTGAAACAACTAAGGTGAAGAGGTATGGCCTCAGCAATCGACGAAAATTGTTTCTTCGAAATCAAGATATTCACTTGGTGAAAATGTGACATTTGCGGTTTTTAAATTTTATTGAAAATGAATTTTGTTCTATTGGCTACTTCTATGGCCAGATATCTATTTAGTTTTAATTACCTACTGAATAAAATATTTCTATTTGGTTTTAATGTCCTACTGAATAACATTTTTCTATGTGGCTTTAATGGCCTACTGAATAGAATATTTCTATCTGGCTTTAGTTGCCTATTGAAAAAACATTTCTATTTGGCTTTAGTTGCCTATTGAAAGCATATTTCTATTTTTCTTTAATTACCTGTTGAATAAAATGCAGCTATTTCTTTTTAATTGTCTACTGAATCGCATATTTCTATTTGTTTTTAATTGCCTACTGAATAAAATATTTATATTTCGCTTTAATTGAGTTCTGAATAGCATATTTCTACTTCGGTTTAATTGTCTACTGAATGGCCGATTTCTATTTGGATTTAATTGCTTACTGAATAAAATATGTCTATTTAGCTTTAATTGTCTTCTGAATAGCATATTTCTACTTCGCTTTAATTGTCTACTGAATAGTAGATTTCTATTTGGCTTTAATTGTCTACTGAATAGCGGATTTCAATTTGTTTCATTTCTATGTTTATAAAAATATTTATTATTGTTCGTACTAAGGTATGAATAGAAAAACAGTCCGAGAAATCCAAGAAGAGACACCTGGAGAAAAAAGTTACATTGCGTAGGAAAGAAAATTCCGACGAAATACAAATATAGTTTTTGATACTACACCACAAAATACGTTATTATATAACCTGCTGAATGTAAGAGGACTCCGTATACAATAGAGATATGTATTTTTAGAGATATGTGAATCCGTATAAAGTTTTCTTACAAGAGAACTTTGAATAACAGGCAGTGAGATTTGAAATTCAATTATGAAACTGGAATTGTTAACATGTTCAGAATGCTCCGTAACTTTGAGTACAAAACTTTAGAAATAGAACACATTTCACAACATAATCAAAACGTCATTAAATGGCCACTATACCTATACAACCTAAAGATTATAAGGGCTTCTGAATTGGTTGTGGTCATGCAAACATAGCTGAAACTGAAATGAAGTTCCAGGAGAGTGAAATGTATTTTATGATTTATCTTAAATCATATAATTGTAGAAGAAATATGTTACTTCATAGCCATTTTTATAGCACGCCTGAAAATAGTGTATGAATATACATAGAATAGGAAAACAAAACAAAAAAAAATTAAAAACAGCCATACATTAGTTATTAATTTTCTATTCTATATTCTATTCGAAATTTGGCCTCTGAAACAAATTATTTTATTCCATTTCTGATGAGAATATTATCACAAGACTTTAATTGCTTTGGAATTTAAACTAAAAACTTCTCACTTTTATAAATATCCATCGTACTAAAATAATTTGCAGATTTCCCCGGAATAATTAATGATAATTAGTAAAAAAAAATATGCAGCGTAATACCAGATTATTTATTTTTAAAATTCTTTTGAAAACCAAGCAGGTAAACATTTCATCTTCAGAACTAATAAACTTAATTCTATGCTTTACGGGAAATATGAATATAAATTAGATCTACAACAAACTTCAAACGGAACACAATTATCACTAGCAAACAATAATCACTTAAAAACACTTGAAAGTTAAACACATCCTCGTTCTACACGGAAATTGAAATTCATTTAGCAATCCAATTTGCAATCGCTGGCTCTAAACCACGCTAAACGACCAGAGGCAAATATTAGAAAAATATTTACTGAACTAGAGAGTCCTCGTTAGATGCGATTTTCAGAAATATGGTTCAGGCGGTCTTTTGAATAATTAAGGAATGCCGCCCATTTCCCCAGTCGCCTAGGATCTGAATTTATAATGTGGAGTTTTGCGGTTTCTAGTGCACACAAAAGCAGACGATAAATTATTAATGCCGAACTAAATAGTTACAAATTCCCAGTTAAAACATGCATTTGGATAAACGTATTTATTTAGTTGAAAAATCCGTATTCGTGTTTGGAGCCTTTAGTGTTTATTTTTAGGAAAGGATTTCTTTGTATTGGTGAGTCAATACTGATGCGATGACAAATTGTGGCAAAAGTTTAAATCATAGAAAAACTGAGAAAAATTCCTCCTTATGCGCAATCCTTTCACCGTTGGACATTACATCATTTACGAAAGCATATTATGATATTTGGTGTTATAAAAAAACAAAAGGTGTGGTAGCCCTTTCTTCTTATATTTAAATTTAAGTTGTATGTCCCCAGAATGAGAAAAGAAAACCATATCCGGTAGAAACTTCTTCAAAATCTTATATAACCCATGGTAAGAATTTTAATCAGCCATCTACTCGATAAAATTGAGATCGAGGGGTTGAGATGAACAATCCATTTTCTTCAAGAACTTTTTCACTAAATACTCATAATCAAAAATGGCAGGATTAGAATAATCTTTATTATTTTTTGGAATGCGATCCATTTCATTTGTATCAACATACAATTTTTACATGTGGAACAATAAATACATATCGATACCTCGTTCTATTAAGATTTCCTCCATGAAAATCATAAAAGCCAATATGCTTCTCAATGCATTTCTAGTCAAAATACAGATTCAATCTCCTTTAAAACTATCATTATTTTACGTCACAGTGGTTGAGCCTAAACCCCTGTTCGTTTAAGGTTTGAATGTCATAATCATTTAAAAAGTAAGCCTGGGTTCATATGTATAACATTGATTCGCACTGTTCTCAAGTTTAAATAATGTATCCTATGCCTTTAACTAAGCACATCATTGTAGTCGGGTAAAAAAAATGGCAAAAATGCTCCTCATGCATATTATTACGTATCTGTAATATTGCTTCCCTAGATAGTAAGCAAATTAATAAGGAAAATAGTTTTACTGATGAAGTAATGACTGCCGAATAAATGATCCTGGCCTTGGCGACAGGCTTGGAAACCATTTGATAAAAAAATTCCTGAATATTCAAAGATTTTGGCGGTAGTTTCATTAGGACTCGAAGACACGCTCTGTCACGGAAACTATAAAAAATTCGAGATAAAAAATTGAGATATATCTGTAGTGAATCGAGTAGGAAAAAAAAAGAAGAATTATTGAAGCTTAAAGTTCATCAAAACTTCTTTTTTAAGTATTGATGTTCTTTGAGTGATGTGTACAATTGTAAATGTTTAGTAACGATTAGATGCTGGTGGTATCATTTATTGCAAGTGCTTTTTTGTGTGTCTTTCTCCTGTGTCTTTTTGCTTTGTCTTGCGAATAGAATAGATTTAACATTCTATTATTAAGCCTTTTGAACTTTTCATCATACACTCGCCAAACAGTTTTTTTAAATTTTGTATAATAAATTACATTTTAAATTTAAAAAAAGAAAATTTATCATTAATTGTATTTAAAAATATGTATTTTCAGTAGGAAAGTATATTAATAATGTAATATTGAAAAATATTTTGTCCCTGAATAGCATATGCCTATTTACGTTCCTCAAATTAATCTTCACATTAAATAATTTCAATTAAACATAGATAGCATTAATTTACTAACTGAAAAAACGTTGCTTTCAATATTAATTTAAATTATTCTAAATTTTATAAAATAATTAGAAATGTAATTGACTTCTTTCTATATAAAAATGTTTCGCTTTTATTTATTTATTTTTCCATTGAATGTATAAATTAAGATGAATGCATTTTGTTATCTACTTATATAACTCTGATTTAATGAAAGTTTAATTAGAAACAATAATGTTTCTTTCTATTAATGTTTTAATTAGTGTAAAAAGTAAAATGTACCTTTCAAAAGAAATACGCATAGCCCTTCAAACGTTTTAAAGAAGTAAAGCAATCTTTTTTTAATATTTAAATCAAGTGAATATTTCTATGTTTAAATTCAGATTGTGAATAAGCAAAACTATTGTTAATAGAACATTTAATCAAAATTGAGTCGATTTTTTTCGAAGAAATATTTAATCAAATTCTCAAAGAAAATATATATTTTTCAAGACATAAAAGTTAAATTCCAATCAAGATGAATTTCAGTGTATATCAACTGAATTTTTAAATAAAATCAGACTAATGAAAATTCCTGAAACTATTATTGTGGAGAGAAACAAAAACGAATATATAATTATGATTTGCAACGAAAGATTTGGATTAAAACAAGTTTTAGCAATTTTCATTGGCTTTGACAAAAGAATGAGATTAAATTAAATTTTAAGAGCTTTTCTCTAGAAAAAATTGTTGCCCAATTTAAAATAATTAAGTTCAAAAATTCGAAAAGTAAAAAAGTCCCAAAACCTTGCTACTTACTTAATGAACATCCTCTTCCCAAGCTGTGTACTTTGACTTTTAGTTATTAATCAGATTAGTAGAGAACTTTTGTCTTGTATTTTTATTTTCTGCCCATTTTAAATCAAATTTTTAGTAAGCTTCACGATAAACTTGTTTTGCAGACGACAGTGCAGCAAAACAATTCCAAATGAAAGAAGAAACATTTTGAGAGCTTTTATTTACTATTAATTAAATCAGTTGCTTTCGACATATTTTAATTTTGTATTTCTAATGATCAATTGTTTTGGCATATATATTGTCTCAAGAAAAAAAATATTTAGACTGTTATTTAATTACTTTTTTACAAAGGATTACCGGATTTTTCGCTTATATATTGACTGAATTATTATATCTTAATAAATTTGATTTTATTTCTAACAATTTTGTCTCTACTTAATTTTATAAATTGCATTTACCTAATATTTTACAAAGTTTTAATGATTTTTTATTCTACCTTTATGGTAGGAAATTTTTCAGTAACATTCAATTAAAAAAATTGATTTACGCAAGATAGATTATTATAAACTATTGATAATTTTAACCGTATTTTTATTCGTTAATATGTTTGAAATGGATTTCAATTTATATTGGAAAAATATAAATTTAAATTCCATTCCATTTTCATTTCCATTCCATTTCAAATATAAATTTAAATTTATATTTGAAATAGAATTAAATTATATTGTTTGAATAATAATATAAATTTATATTAAATTTATATTATTAATGGATTAATATTGCATTTAAATCTCATTGAATATTTATTTATATGAAGTCGGGAATTTTAATATTTATTGTACTTTGTTACACTCAGATTAATTAGGAAATTTAACTAAAAGAATGTGGGAAATTAAGCAAGGTATGTTCAGACAAACTCCTGATCAAAAAGCATTGTCTAGTTTTCAATCAAAATTGATGTCTGACCTTTTCCGTCAAACGGTTTCGATTTCAAAAGAAAAATAATTATAATTATTTGCAATTCTGTGTAGGTATTTTTTTAATGCAATTTCCTTCTGCTTTGTAAGTAATTCAATTTCTGTTTTTTTTAAATCTGAAGCTTTCAAATAACACATGCACTGTAACTACTAAGTGTATTTGTTGATGCTTGTTCAACAGTTTCATTAACATTTTCAGTTATTATCTGCATTCCAGTTGGTTTGAGATCTCATCTAGGTTTTGCAGTAAAAACTGCAGTCTTTTCGAAAAGCTGAATAATTTTCCGAAGGTTTTTAATCGTAAAATTGCCATAGAATGACCTGTTGTAAGTCCTTGAGTCCAGCAGAAATATTGTTATTTTTCAGGTGCAGGAGTATAACACTTAAATTAATAAATTTAGTCAACAAAAACTAAATTTTAGTTTCATGAATAACTGCTTTTAACAGAATTTTATAGGCAGAAGAATTTCGGATGCATTCAATTTTGTGCATATTTATTAGCACAGGATCAATGATATAAAATACTCTTTTTCTGAAATCGGAATATATACAAATCTTTAAACTTATTATTAATAAAAAAGAATTTAGGATATCTAAACTATAATTTAAAATGATGTAACATGACAATTTTTTCAACTTGATTTCTCTGCCTTTATTCGTTGACCTATTCTAAAACTCTTTTCTTCATTATTGTAATGATAAAAAGCAAACAAAAGTGTATTGAATATCATCAGAACACTGAAGCGAAAACAATCCAGAAATTGAAACATTTTAAAAGATTTCTAATAAAAATACTTACAATAATCACTTTAAATTTATAAAAGTTAGAGAATATATTAGGCAAATAAAATTAGTATTACTCAAAAGTTTTTATACAAATGCAGTATCTAAAATAATAAATATTATTTTAATACTATATACTTAAAAATATTTTTAAATGTTGAATATGATTTTAGACTAATCCACTCAGAAAAGTATTGTAAACACTAGAATTCGCTTATAAAATCGCTTATATCTGAAAATGTATAAAGAAGGTTCTGTGCAATTACGTGTTCCGAAGTAACTGAGGAAAACCATTAACATTTCAAAAAATCTTAAAGATTTTCAAAAGCTTTATATTAATGAGCATTTACAGCACATAAATTAATTTATCTCCCTATTTTGTAGCAATTATGTCCAATTATGTAGCCTGAAAAACATTTTGAGTGATTTTTGCATCTTGTACACTGTATCCTATATACAAAAATGTTTCGATAATGTACAACCTAAAAGTTTTCGTGTTTAAAAATGAACTGAAAAACCTAAGTTAAATTAAATTAATTAGTTTTCTATAAGCATTTAAAAATATTATTTTTCTTCAGTATCTGCTTACAAATTGTGAATGTTTATAAAGTAACAAAGTTTGTATTTATCACATATTAAATGGAAGATTGAAAGTGAAGTGATGTAATTATCATTCATGTGAGAGAAAATAAAAATAAAATATCTTTAGTATTATCACTCAATATCATACGAATGCAGGCAAAAAAATACATTTTTCTTTAAATCAATATGAATAATATTTTAATGTACTTTTCTAAAATATATTATAATATTCGAAATCATGTAATGGCCTTCGTTATTTTCGGTGTAATTACATAATCTTTAAATGTCTTTTTTCCAAGAATAATTACAAAATCTACCAAACAGTTTTTAAAAATTTCCACAAACTAATATATTTGTGAAAAGTGTTAATAGCTTTTTAGGAATAAACAAAATTTATCTATTGCGAGTGGCAGTTTTAAGAAAGGGATTTAAATAAACAGGGAAATAGAAATAATAATAAACTGTAACTTTTTAACTGTAACTTTTTTGGTTTGTTTACTTTGGGTAGTTTTTGCGGTTTGGTTTTAGTGTTGTTGACTTGTGACCAGGTGTGTGGCGTGTTTCATTCCTTGAGCTTTGGAATTCTTTGTGTGA
>JAPMOR010001988.1:278426-318390 GCA_026543865.1 Argiope aurantia
TGTGTGAGTTTTTTAGTGTTTTTGTGGTTTTCTTAAGTTTTTGACTTCTTCCTTTTTCTGAAGCCTTCGGGGCACGGAATGGATTTTGGTTATTTCCGCCATTCCACAGAAAAGGCTTCTTTTGTAGCTACAGGGGGTGGTGCCTCTTGATAAAGTCGCTCCCTGTGGTTATATTTCATATTTGTTGTGGATTTAAATAAACTTATTAGATGAATTTATAATAGTTTTATCAAAAAGAAGTATCAGTACTAAATATAAAATGAGACTTTCTATTGATGAAAACAGTTTTTAGGTTGTATAATAAACTGTTCTTAATTTGCTAAAATATTTTTCAAGCTTCATGGTATTGGCGAGATAAAAAAAGAATCTCATGAAATTTATTTTATAATTCACCAATAGATATATGTAGTGTATAAATTATGTATGAAATTTCCATTTCGATTAAGAAAGATTATAAACAAAACGAAACAAAATTATTCAATTTAAATTTATTCCTAATGTAAGAAAGAATATTAAACAAAATGATGAAGTTTCTAAAGGGATAAAAACTTACTTTTCATAGCTGATATGTGTGATATATTAATTAAAGATTTTTCCAAATCCTATAAGCTATTTGTCCTGCAGGCATATACAAAAAAAATAACTATTTTGCAACAAAAGATTAAGATTAAAGTTATAATAACACTTTCATGCATAATGAAGTTTTTATCCAATTTTAAATAATTAGTTTGGAAATTCGGAAAACTTTCTCTACTTTTTAAATCATGCTAAGTCCTGGATGTATAATTCAATTATCAATTATTAATTACATATATAAGGATGTTAAATTATGAACTTTCCAAATAAATTTAATGAGATTTCCTGTAAGTTTCTGGAGAAAAATATTTTACAGAAGCCAATGAAGAAAATAATTTTACCCGAACAAATGAGATGGTGATCGTCTGCATATATTGAAAATAAATTTTATACTTTCAGTGTTCTTATTTTTCTGGAATTCATTTGGATTTAATGGATTGCCTTTCAGTAAATTTCTCTAAAAGAATGATAGTTTTAAGCAATATTTTATTTTACTTTTAATGATGGCCACAAGATTTTTTTCGAATAATTAAATATAGAATTGCTCCAATCTGGATTATTTCATTGATTTTAGTTTAAAATAATTTGAATTTTTATAATGAATTCTTCTCACTTTTTTCTTCCATTCCCTGCTATTTGAAAGTGAATTTTGCATTGTAATTTCGAAATTGATGAATTTTCTGAATGTCCAGGTGTTGAAATAAAAATAAAAATGTAGCAGAACTTTTTCAACTAGTTTTCACAGAATAGTATATATCTACTTCAACCTATTTCTTATGAAATTCTTGAATATTTTGTATCATGCCGAGTAATATTTCATAAAAAAGAAGAAAAGATGACTGAGCTGGAGATTTTATCCTTCGGCTGTTTGTTTGAAAATAATATTTGTTTACTAGTAAACAAAATTTTTCACCATGATCGTGGTTATAGTCATGCATACAATTTGGAAATTTAGTCATGCGATATTCCGTGATACGATGCTCAGGATTATTCAAAACCTTCACAGGCAGATATTTGAAACTAATGATGCTAATTTTTTCAATAACTGAGAATAGTTATTAGACGCTCTTTAAGAATTTTTTTAAATCGTTAATTAAATATTTAATAAAGCGTTAATCAATCTTTTAGCATTTTTCTTCAAGAACATAAGTGAGTATTATTCCACAAATGCGAATTTATGCCGCTTTCAAATATTGTTGTTATTATTATTATATAAAAAATTAAAATTAAAAACATGTCATTCTTTTTTATCTAACTTTAATAAAAACTTTTTAAGCTAGACACATTTCATATTTCTTGTCTTTGTTTTCGTCTTTGCATTTATTCGCATTTTTTGAGATCACTTTGTTCCTGTGATATGGAGTATCTATTTTGAAAGTAGTGATAGTTCGTTTTTTTCCCCTTTCAAGAAAATTTAGAGATTTAATAGTCAATCGCAACAAAATTTCTTTTATTGCCCAATTTAAAATTGAACAAAAGTCTGCAATGTTTTAAAGTATTAAATATAATGTTTGCACTATTAATTACAGATTATATATTATCTCATATTTAAAAAAATAGACCTTACTACTTTCCAAACGAATATTCCATGTAATTGAGAATTAAAAATCTAAGATAAATTAATCATTATCATGCTATGAGGATTTTGAATGACAGATCCAAGTCGTCTTCAATTTTAGTCGCTTTAACGTTCTTTGTTTTACTTTAGTTAAGTTATATTAACGTTACGTTATAAAGTAATACAAAAGCTATTTGTTTTGATACATAATATCTTTGCAAAAAGACCTCAAAATATCTATTGCTATGCATAATTCATTCTCAGTATTATTTTTTAGATTGAAAGATTGAGTTTCAGAATATCATGGTTTAACATTTTTATTTAGAAATAAACTCAGTATATTAATAATAGATTAAATTAGACTTTCTGATACCATTCAAAATATATTGTTGATAAAATGTTAAAACACTATTGGCAAAAAAGGTACTAAAATACTTGAAGGTATATTCGAAAGCATAGCTCCCCATATAATTATCTTGAATTAAACAAAAGAAAATTAAAGAAAAAACACTAGGAAAGACGAAATACAAAACAAAAATAACATCCTTTGTTACATGAAAGGAATTAAAAATAGAAGCCACTATTCTGGCATTACTGTTTAATTTTTCACATTCATCAGGCTCTAGGGAATGCTAAATTCTTGCCCTTATAAAACTCAAACAAACTAAAAAATAAAATCTGGGGAACAACAGTAATGCAATAGAATTATTCAACAAGATCTTTTTATTCTGTTTCTTGCTTTTGTGTTTATAGTAATGAAAAGCAGGTTTAATTGATAAAAAATAGAATAGAAAATTCTTTTTATCAAATTTGCATATTTTTAAAGATGTATTAAGAATTAGTAATATTGCTTTCCAACGAAATATGGAAGAGGCATTTACAAGTATTTTGAAAATTACATGCATTTTGGTGCTAAATGGTAATGACTGTCTCCTTGGGGACAACCTTGGTTCTTTATTTAGTAAATTGGAAGTTATGGCGACAAAATTGCAATTTCTGGAGAAAACAACACTTATGGGATATTTAGATTAGGAGACGAAATCTAAAAATTTTTTCTAAAAAAAATTTCTACACTCTTTTGGGAAACTACTTAGGATGAAAAGGTCACATCAGGAGTCGATTCTCGGTGTTTCCAAGCCAGACATGCAAGAAGAAGTTCTCATTGAGACTTCTCTCTAGGGCAGAACATTAGATCTAGAATTACTGCATTAATTCTAGACCAAAAATGTCTAAATTAAGATTAAATTTTTAATTAATTAAATATTATTTCAGAGATGTAATGTTTATTTCAATAAAGTTCGAAGGAATTAACGGTTTTGAAAGAGAAACTGATTAAGAGAGTAAATTAACATAGTTAATTAAATAGTATCTAAAATGTTTTCTTTACAGAAATAAATATTTTCAGCTAATTCGATTTATCAGCTTGTAAGTAACATCTAAATAAAAATTTATGAAATTAAGATTATAATTTCGAGAGTTACAGGGTATTGAAAAATGACGCTTCCATTGTTAAATGAAATTTATGCACTTTTGGACGATATCGTGGAAACTATTTTATATTTTTTTAAAACATCTTTCGCTCACTCAAAGAAAATTATACCTTTTCCTTAAATCCATACTTATAAAAAAGCTCAATGTGTATGTGTGTGTGTGTGTGTGTGTGTGTTGGCTTTAAACAGGCCAGACCATTCACCCTATAGCTACCAAATTTGGCACGTGTATACCTTGGAGGCTGGTAATGTGCACCTGGGGGTTATTTTTTCAAATTTTTAATTAAAATTTTATTTATTTAAAAATTAAGCGAAATTTTGGCGTGTTTCTGCTATAACTTCCGAAAATATTACCGCACAAAAAATATTTTTACATGAAGTTAAAAATCAAAAATTTATATTTAAATAATACCAATGTTTTAACCTTAAAATTAAATTTCTATTTTTAAATAAATATTTTAACTATATTTTTCAACAATTTTTTTCGCACAAAATAAAAATAAAACTTAAGCTGCACGAGCACGTTTCTCATTCATTTGAAAAAATTAGCTTTTTCGAAGTGTTGCCATCACATTAATTAAAGCTCCAATTAAAAATGAATTAAATCTTTTTGGAAATAAAATCTGCAAAAATATAATTTTCGGCACGTGTCTGTAGGAAATGAAACAAATATAAAATATTATTTTTTCTAAAAAATAAATTCAAGAAAAATTATTTTATGATCTTTTACACTCTCTATATTATTAATCCAATAAATCAGTTTTATTTTAAGCAAGTTTTGTTTAATATGAACCGGATATTCATTCAAATCAGGGCCAAACAGCTAATTTTTAAACCTTTAGTAAGAGACAGATCTGCTAAAATGGTTTAAATGGAAAATGATTATATTTTATGTAACTTGATTCAATAAATGCTCTAATAAGTAACGAATTTTTTAATTTTACATTAAACTTCTGCTGTGGAAATTACGAATAACAAAATGTTCTTGAAACACTAATATTTTAAATAAAAAGAGTTCATTTCCAATCAACTAAATCAATCACTTAAACTGACTGATTTATGAAAATTTGAATATCACTATTCAATAAAAAAAGGATAATTTTAGATTTTCCATCGATCGTTTCAAAGAAAATACGCCAATCAGCGAGCAGGTTTCTCAAGATTAATTGGCAGAAGATTATGAAAATATTGAGTTTTTCTAAATTTTTAACATTCAAAGCTTCATAAATAAGTCTTAGTTGATCGGGGAAAATAGAAACATTCATTCTTTTATTTAAAATTTGGTGTGTCCAGAATATTTCTCAGAATATGATACCTTACTGCATTAAATTTAGACTTCATAATTTTTGAATTATATTTATAGGCCGGAACAAAATATTATTATTGATTTCATTTCAATCCTTTTGAAAGTAAAACTAAAAACTGAATTTTATGCTGAATCTGAGAAATTTTTGTTGAATTATTGTTTGAGATATTACATAAATTATAAAAAATATTTTGTAGTTCACATAAGACTTAAATACTGAGCTATTCTGTTTGCAATACTCATATTCAATAATAATAATAATAAATAAATAACTATAAAGATTATAAATAAAATAAAAAGCTTGGTTTTATTAAAAAATATCTTTATATTAATTGCAATTTCATCATTTTCACTTTAAATTAAAGTTGAAGTTTTACCGGAAATGACAACAAATTATCAAAATACATATAGTAAATTGAACAAAACGTTCTAAACAACAGTATAAGTTTGGTATGATTATCAAAATTTGAAGATTAAAAATGTTTTGTTTGAACATCTATTAAGAGACCAGTTACATAAAATATTTAATTGGAAATTTTCGCTAGCGGTAATACTGGCGAACAGGCCGGTCGCCAAAGGTGTCTAGTAAATGCATAAATAACACAAATTTAATAATTTATTGTACTTTTAAACATGAAGGTGGGAAAAAGGAAATAGCAATGGTAAAAATTATAGATGGTGCAAGGTTAACATGCTAAAATGTCCGAAATTCAAAAATATTTTATGCATATCATAAATAGTTTTTGAAATATAGAAAAAAAAATTCAAACATTCCCACAGTGAATTTGTAACTCTCACTTTTTATAGGACGGTATATAAAAATGTATTTGTATTTATAGATCTCCTACTCTCTATTTTACGTATATTAAATCTCTCATTTATAGATGTCTTCATGAAACGTAAGCTTAAACGGCAATTTTAAATTAAATAAATAATAAATATAAATATAATTTTCAGATAAGATGATTTTAATTTAATATGAATTTTCTTTTCTTTTCTTAAAAATTGAATATTTCTTTCATTCAAATGATATAAAATTTGGTTTCAGAACAGATTGGCTGTAGTAATGTTTAATTAACTTTTTCTTTTTAATGGCGTTATTAAAAAGCCAAGAGTTACTTAACTGATTTCGGGGTTTCACTGTAACATATATATAAATGACATTTATCTGTTTAATTTCAATAAGATCCCACTTGAGAAATACCTTTCAACATTGAATTTTATTCAAATTTCTAAATTAGATAAGAAATACACATAGCAATATAATGTACATAGAGTTTAGTACTTAAAATAAACGTTTTAAGGAATTTTCAAAATTCCTGGATTCAGGAATTTATTATGATATTTTAAAGCTATAAAATATAAACAATAGAAATCTTCCTATAACAATTACCATTTCTTTTAGCATTTTAATAGCCAAAATTCCAGTTAGTCAACATTTTTCTTTTTTATCTCAGAAAATTGCACATGTTATAAAAGAAAGCATAAGATGTTGATTGCAGTCATATTTGGAATGAATCCGAAATATTCCTTTTTCGATGGCATGCGCAGTTACATTTTTCAAGCGATCGTGCTATCTGATAAGTGACCGCATTCCAAAAGGAAATAATCTCCTTTATCTCGTTTTCAAGACAGCAGTAATTTTATCGGCAAATGCTTTTTTCTTGCATTTTGACGGCTTTCTCTTGAATAGCCAATTATTTCTTTAATAGGTTTGTTTTGATATCTCATAAGAAATTTTTTTAGTATACAAAATTTCAATTAAAATTTCCTGGAACATTTGTTTGTTCATCTCCTTGCTTCATCATTGAAACAAATCAGTGAAAAGGCTTTGTATCGTAACAAAGTTTTAAAGAAAATATTATCATAAAGATCGTTCTATTAAAAAGAAAAAACAGAATGAATTTATGTTTGTTGAATAAGGAGTCAGTAAAGATTTAAAATAACGTTATCTTTTAAAATTGGTAAAAGAGCATGTGTATGCATGTGTGTGTTCATGTAGCATGCGTGTATGTATGCGCATACGTGTTTGTATGCATATGTGTATGCGTGAATATACGCAGCTTTGTGTGTATGTGTGCGTGCGTGTTTGTGTATGATGGCGCTAAACAGGGCAGTTGTCTTAACCAAGATAAACCAAATTTGACTCAAAAAAATTAAGAGAATCAAAATTTGCTCTTCCGATCGATATATTTAAAAAAAATTAATAAGAATTTTATTTAATTAAAATATAAGCAGTTAAACTGTTGAGTTATTTAGTTATTTTTTTTTCCAAAATAACTCTTAAAAATATTATTTTTATAAACAGATTTTTGTAGCAATTGATTTTTTAATTACTTTTTAATGAAATAAAAGTAAATTTAATTTTCCTATGAATTTAATTAAATTACCAATTTAGTTATCGTATTAATTTTCTTAAACTTGATGTTTTAAAAAAATATTTTTTTTTAGAAGAGTAATAATATTTGTAATAAGAGATTTAAATGTGGCAACAAAATGCAATATATTTTTATTATTTTATCATATATTTAATCGCCTGATTTTCTACTATGGTTTAAGCTAAAAAGAATTATGTTTAATATTCATGAAATTTACAGAATGAATAAGAAAATGAAATTACAATACCACGAAAGTTAGAAGATGCATCAATCCAGACTATTATATTTTTGATAACACTGTAATGTCATGGGACTCGATTCGATTAGGAATTTACTTATAAATAATAAAATAACTTACAAAATAGAATAAATAATATTAAAATTTAATAAACTAGCAAGCGATAGCACCTTTTGCGATAATTATATATATGAAATATTTGTGAAACAATCATGAAATGTCAAATTCTATATAAGATATTTAACTGAAATTAAATGCAGCAAATATTCTCTATCAGATGGTCCTCTTAGTAAGACATAAAACTGAACTCACATTTCTTATTATAAAATTTCATCTTTTAAAGATATAGGTATTGCCTAAAATATTTAACCTTGATAAGGCAAAACACAATATATTTAATATTTAAGAATTACTGAAAAACGTTTCATTTATAATTTCTATGCGCATGAAAATAAAATCGTACATCAGAATTTCTTCAAAGTTAAAACAAAAATCGAAAGACAATGACGAGTAATAAGTATATGTTTCAGCTTAATCAGTTCAATATTATTTGCCCGAAGGTAATATTTCCCTTTTGTTAGAAGAAGTTATTGGAAGTTCAAAAATACAAATTTAATTAAACGAAAATTGCCTTGAAGTCGTCGGGAAAGAGATAAAAATATAAATTAAGGTTTTAAATTCGAAGTCAAATAACCTTAAAGCAAACAAAAGAAAACAGAGTGCAACGAAACAATTTTAAGCATTTTTACTCCGAAAGAACTAGTGGGCATCATTAAAGGCGAAATAAAATGCCAATATGAAATTCTTCTTTTTGAGGAGAAATATGTTCCAAAACAACTGATTAACTACAACCAAAGTACAAAAATAAGAATATGCTGGAAGGAATGTATTTACTTTTTGACAAATAAAAGCCATTGCCATTTTTTTTTCTCTTTTTCGTTCTTTTAACATCAGCAAAATGAATTTATCTAGAAACTTACTAGAAATTTGATTAAATATAGTTGAAAATAAAATAAAATTTTTTTTTGCAAATTCAGTTAATAAATAAAAGTTAAAGTATAAAGCTTAGTCACGTAGAATAACTAGCATGATTATTTCGGGTTTTTTTTTAGAAATACATAATAGTTTTAATTCAAAAAGGCTTCATTTACTTAGAAATATTTTATCTAAATATTTCATAAGAACTAAATAACAAATATTTGAAAAATAGAAAAGTAAATGTTAAAATTTAAATTTTTAAAATAGAATTTTATGTGACTTTAAAATAAACAAAAATAAATAACTTAACTAAGCATTTTGAATATATTTATAAAAAAATCTGTTTGGTATAATTAAATGTGAAATTGAAAAGCATGCTAATTTATTCTTTTAAGAATTACGTTTTATAATATTTTATGAATTCAGATTAGATCTAAAAAAGGAAATAATTCAGGGGAAAGTATTTATTACAACATGTCATCACAATTTTTCTTTCATTTTCAGTTTCATTATCGTTTGCAAAACAAATTTATCGAGTAACTTATAATAAAACTCAAACTGAGCATTTATTAAAATCGAGATTTCAGTTTTTGATAGTATTTCTTTAAACAATATTGAGTTTACAAAATTTAAGGCTTGTATTTAAATTTAAGTTTTCTTATTATTGATTATATTTGATAAGTTTTCTTATTATTGATTCATGCTTTATTTCTCTTATTTAATTTGAATTTTTGGTGACATATATAGTAAAGGATTTTTATTTTCCGCTTATTTCATCTTGACATTTGTTAAACAAATAGCAAATATATATTTTTTACTGGTTCAGAAGTGATCGTTCTCTCATTCAGGTTTAAATTACGATCTGTGGATGAATGAATGAAATGCATGAATGAAGCCCGCCCCGTAAATAGGGTTGTGACGTGTGAGTAGCTAAGTCGTACTCTTGGCACTAGTTTGCGCTGTTGAAAATACAAGAGACGCTCACTCGGCTTAAATCGCTGGCTGATAACTCTCAGTGAGCTTGTAAAGTGCCATAAGTGACAGCAACAGCAATTCCATAATATATGTTTACCAATCCCCTTTTATTACTTCTTATTTGAGTTTGCCAATTTCCTTTTTCTATCACTTTATTAATTGTCTTATTTAATATCCATACTTAAAGTTTGATTAAATTTATTGCATGATTACATCAATCAGACTTTTACTGGCAATGAAGGTAAATAATAATAAACACAATAACAACATATTCTATATTTCTTTCATAAAGCAACCGATTTAAGTAATCAAGAAATTGAAAGAGATAGACGAGAATAAATGACTTTCGTGCAGCTTTGCGTTTTTGAACTTGATTGCATAAGACATAAACGTATCCTTACGTGAGAGTTCATACCAAGAATAAATAAAAATTCCAAGTTATTTTGCCGCCACGGAAGTATATATATTTATGAGAAATATAATTAAAACTACTTTAGAGACATTCATTTACTTGATATGCAGAATTTTGAAATGACGTGTAGGCCACTTGAGACATCATTCGTCTCATTTATCTTTCTAGATTTCCGTGTGTACATTGAAGTAATTATTTTTCAGTCTAATTATTCCGCAGTGTATTAATATCTGTTGATTGTAAGGTTAATGAAAAAAGTATGAATCATTAATATTAGACCAGACAGAGATTTTTAACAAATGCTATTTGTATACTCCGAAATGTTCCATTACATTTTTCAAAATTGCATACTTTGCTAAGAATACGAGGCATAATCTAGTAAATGGTATGAAATACGAAAATAAAAGCATTGCTAAAAACTGAGGATTTGCTATCATCGCATACTTTATCTTTTAGGATACCTACTTCAAACTTTTTGTTCTTATATTAAAGAATGATTCCTACGAGTTGGCAAATAACACTCAACTTTAGAAGGCATTTTTTACTGAAAAAAAGAAAATATGAAATAGGGAGATGGAGAAGAATAAATAAGACGGTTTCATAAATTTAATTTTTCCTATATGTGCATATTTTATGTATATTATTAAAACAGTGACATATTTAAAGGAAGTGAACACGTTTGGGATTAACTTTTTGAAAAACGATCTAAAATAGCTATATTATTGAATTTTTGCATAAAAAAGATTGAAAAAATATCGATGAGACCAAAAAATATCAGTTGGGTGACAAAAGTTTTTTATTAATTGTAAAAAAGGCTTTTTCTTTTAACTAAAAAGAGGTATAAAGGAAAGCTCTTCTAATTTAGAGGGTTATCAAATGATTTGCTTAAAATTTCTCAGATTGCTTAAGAAATACACTATCTAGTTTCTGAACTAAAAAATAGCCATCTTAAGAAATATATTATCTAATTTCTGATTTCAAAGTAAGCCATATTTCTATTCATTCTTGAAATATTTGGTTTCGAATGATAATTAACATGATTTATTTTACATTGTAAAGCATTATAAAATATTTCTAAATGCATAGTTTATTTATTATTTAGCTCAAGGATTGAGAAATTATTATACTAAATTTGAATAAAAAATAGATTTTAATTTATAAACATTTTTTGTAAGAAAATGCTACCAAAGATTAGAATTTGAAAAAACAACATCTAAATAAATAAAATAGTATTATAAATTATGTAAATGCAAATATAAAATTCAAAGCAACTCCCAAAAAAATAGATTTAGGAATAAAATTTTAATGGTTTTAAAAAGAAATCTTTTCAAACATTAATAACATTAAGTTAAAAAAAAAATCACAATTTCCCAAAAAATGGATTTTTGAACTTAGTTACCTACCTTAAATCCAATAATAGTAACTAAATACATTAAATATATTTGTGTGTTTATTATCATTACCTTATAATTAAGAACAAAATTAAAAAGCCAAATAGGATAGCTGAGTAATATGCGAGAATTTACAAATATGAAATAAATCCGTTTAGTTAAAAGTAAATATAATTAAAATCATGATTAAGTAAAAATTACTGTAAAAGTTATCATTCTTCCTGACGTATTGGATGCATTTTCTTTTTGATTAAAATCTGACCTTTGCTTTTTAATGATAACTTACTTTTATGAACGCCATTCATCTTTATTGCTTTAAAAAATTTAACTCCATCTCTATAGCCAATCTGTCTTTTCTGCTACTATTACCAGTTCTAAAAAGTCGAATGTAAATGTTTCATAAATTTTTGAAAACCTTGCAGGAGAAGATAATCTTCCAGAAATATCTCTTAGGACCCAAGCAGGTCCATCTATTTCCCTCTGACAGACGCCGGGATTACGATATTCCGCTGCCTCATAGAAACTTCTTTCCCAGCAGGTGAAGAAGAAACAGGAAAAGGCCAAAAAAAGTTTACAGTAAACATCGGCGCTTTATGTTCAAAATCCATAAACCGGGAAACTTTCAATATACAGAGAGCAAAGCAAACAGATTTAAATGTTTTCCCAAAACTCTTGTTCGACTCCTGAATGTAAACAAACAGTAAATGGAAAAAGAATTTTATGTCCAGAAGCGGCGTTAATCTGTTGTTTGAACTTCGAAATTTATTCTGAAAGACTTTTATGGGAAGTGTAAATCGTATTTTAAGGCCCGTGGTTGGATAATGGTGTTGGAAATGGATGTTCTAAAGAAATAGGATGATAGGTTAGAATTACAGTTCCAATATTGTTATTCTTGATTCTGGTGAATGACATTATTCCCTGTTGTTAAGTTTAAGCTTATAATGGTATAGAAATAATTTGAAATAATGTATTTCTATAATTTTGAAATCGTCTTTTTTGACAAAGCTATTGGTTTTGAGATACTGTAACCCAGCCTCCAAGATGCTCACTCAGTTAACCCTTAGTTATTAGAAGCTGAAGGCTGAAAACATTTTTTTAAAACAAGTTGTCAGCTGTTTTTCGGCTCTGACAGTGATTTCTTATTTATTAATTAACTGAAAGATAACTTCCAGAGGATTTATTAAAAATGAACATTGGCTGTCTAGAAAAAAAGGAATTTATTAATGAAAAAAAACGTAGTTGAATTAATAAAATTAATTCTTAATAAACATTGCCTTTACGGTAAAAAAAGTTATTTTATAAGATTATTTGCAAAATTATTAGAGGTTTTTCTCTTTTTGGTACAAAAGGCATGTCCTTAAAAGTAGGTTGTCTATTTGTTTTATAAAAAGTGATAGAATCTTTGCAGACAGAACTTCTTTTTAGATTAAATCCAGTTCTGAAGAGATGAATCAGAAGGCTTCATATCTTCTTCAAGCATTTGAAAGAGAGATAATCTTGCAGGAAAAGCATTCTTAAATCTAGAAAGATTCATTTACTTTTTTCTGACAGATCGGGATTACTGACATCTTCCATCTCACTCAGAAATTCTTAACAGTTGGACACAAAGAAAAACAGAAACCGTTTATTCTAAGCAGTGACTATGTATATATACTAAACTATATATCCAAAGATTTTATCAGAGAGCGGTGAATAAAAATACTTACATTTTTTAAACTCTCTGGATGGATTTTTAATGTTATCAAAAACGTAATTGAAAGAAATGTGATATTTGCATCTTTCATCCAAATCATTGCAGCATGGTTATCTTTTAGACTTAGTTCATCCTTCTTTATATTATTTTTAAATCTTAAGGAGACTTGGTAACCTCAAAATCTTTGTCAACCATTTCCATAAAATTTGCTTTGTTTTGCTGCAATAATATGTAAACTCTTCAGAAATTTGAACTTTTAAACATTTTTCTTGTTCAGAAATTTAAAATTTAAAATTGATTTTTTCTCAAATCGTCAATTTTTTAACGCGTTTCTCTCGTGAATTTTTTTTTTATTTTTTGATCAAATTTCTTTTATAGAAAGCCCCCTTAATGAACTGAATGGATTTAAGAATCCGAATTCGGATATACAAACTAGTTTCAGAAAAAAATTTGTTTTCTAAAATAATTTTTTTGTGTGATTTTTTGAAAATATCTGAATTTTTTTCTTTCTCAGTGTTTCAAAATGTTCTAATCAATATTTTTTTAATCGATGCATAATTCTATTATGCTAATATTTCTGAGTTTATAGAAAAAATTTCAAGTAGTATGAATAAAATATTTGACTTTTATCGTTTTATAGTAAGCATGATTTCAGAAAGAGCAAATTGAGGAAAGCAGAATTAAAGATTCGATACAGTATTATTACAATTAAACTAACTTGTATTAAACTGGTTATATTTTCAAAAATAACCAAACATTTTTAAGTAAGAAAGTAATTATTTCATAAAATTTTATTGTTTCCATGGTTAATAATTGCTCTAGTCTAACTCAGTTATGGTTAGAAAAATAATTGAAAAGTATAAAAAAACCTTATTATTTATTATAGAAATATTATTATAATAATATTTGAATAATAAATATGATATTTGATTTATTATGATATTCAATATATTTATGACAGTAATTAAATTTTTTCCACAAATAAATTATTAGTGCTTAATTTTATATCATTTAAATAAAATATATATACCAAAATCATTTGAAACCAGCACAGTATGTATAAAACAAATAGAATAAGGACTGATTTAAACACTTAACTTTTTAAATAACTATTTTTTACATAGAACGAAATTATACTGCAAAAGGAATCGTAAATTTGGTCTTGTAGAAATTAAAACGCTTTAATGGACAAATACACACACGCGCACTCACATGCACACACAGTAATTAATTTCGGTGTCACTAAAAAATTTGAAAGCGAAATGTCAAAAGCGTTTGTTGAAGAGTTCTATTTAGAGAATACGATTTATACAATCTATGAATCTTACTAATTGTAATATAATAATATGCCTTTCTGTTAACTCATGGCATTTCCAAATCTATCATAATACTGGTTTACATGTCTGCATTAACACTGGTGATAACATCTGTGATTTAACATTTCAAAATCGGTGTTTGAACCTCTAGGACCATACACGTGATTCTTTAAAAAGTAAATTGCATAGGGTGAGATCCGGATTTCAAGGTGGTCAAGGATACAATGCTCTGTCTAAAGCAGATGCAAGACCAATCCACCGTTGTGGCTTGGTCTGTCGCTTCTTTGTGGGGATTTCGAAATGATCAAATGTTCTTTTCTTTAGAACAAAATATCATGACAAATTTTCAAGTCCACATCTGAGTTGCTATCACTAGCATCGCTGCAGACATACTACTTGAAATTTGTCAAAAATCGTATTACAGACTAGATGTCTGTCGTTTAGAAAAAGGAGTGTAAAATAAATATTTGTGGGAACACATTCAAAACTTGATTATAATATATGTTTTTTCTGAATATTTACATTAATTATATTTTTTTATCCTCATTAATATTGCATTACACTATATATATATATGCCACGAAAAAAGCTTGAATTCATTTAAAAATATATTTAAAATATTTAGAATTCATAAAATTCAATCATATTTAACAAATTTTAAAAATATATATGATTAACTTTATGAAAGGCATTTTCGAAATGGTACAAAAGGATTGAATATAACGAAAATGATGAAATTAAAATCTGCGTATTCTGTAGAAAATACGCAATAGACATTTATCCTGGCCTAGATGCATAGTTATTCGATGCATCTAGGGATGGGTTTTAACGACGATATTTCTAAAGATAAATCTTGAAATATATCAAAACTGTATATAATGCTGATTTGGACTTACATGATTGGAAGCAAAGAAACGTTATTTGATATCCATGGAAAAAAGGAGATAAAAAATACTTTGAAATGACGATCAAGATGTAAGTTACCATCTCTACAACGATAATTTCGAAGGTCTTGATTTTAAGATAATACTTTTCTGAAATTATCATTGCTTTCTTTCATTCTTAGGACAAAAGGATGAGTTTGAAGAAACAAAAGAAAAAGTAAATTTTAATTAAAATTCTTCCACCAAAAAAGCAACATAAAAAATAAATTAAGCCAAAATATGAAGCTAAATAAATTGCTGAAACTATTTCTGGCGAATGTTGCTTAAATGCAAGAACGAAGTTAAAAGTCAGAGCATCAGAATTCAGAAAAATGCAAAAAAGATATTTCCCCGTGGAATTGCCTAAGATTCAACAAAAAATAATTGTAGTATAAAAAGAAGAAGAAAAGAAAAGAGAATATCCTTTTATCACTGTGGCACGAAAACAGCTAAAAAGAAAGAAACCACTAATGGGGAATTCCTCTTTAATTTTTCGCGTGCAGTACACTCTAGAGAGGAAGAAATTTTCTCCTTATCAAACTTTAATATACAAGAAAGTAGAACTTATGCGAAAAGTGTCATTTAAGCTCAAAAAATTAATTTTTTTTTGCAAATAATTTGCTTGTTTTTAGTGTGAAAAAAGGAAGATATTTTCAAATATTTATCGGAACCTTTTGATGCAATATTCCAGACTCTTTTTGTGACCCACTGAAGGCCGAAAAATAGCCTGTAATGGGGAAACATAATCAATACGACAATTTATAGAATATAGGAATATAACAATTGAATCTCGGCTTTCAGTCTCATAACTGGTTCTATGTGTGACAATTTTATTGCCTTCATCTGAAGGTATTTTAATCATTAGTCTCTAAGCATGAAATTAAAAATATAATTAGAATCATTCATTAAAATGAGAAACCCTTTCTACCAGCAATAAATCTCCTATTTCAAAAACAATCCATAAATTCTGTATGTAATCACAACCCACTCACACTTAGAATTAATTATATTATCCTTACGCTCAAAAAAAGATATGTCTTTGAATTTTCTGGTGTTGAAAGATAGAAGAGAGACTAATATAAATTATACACCATTTCGGAAACAACGCACTGGATGTAAGGTCCAAGAAGTTCATTAGACTAATCAATAATGGCAAAGGATGTTTTATTCCGCAAAGATATTAAATTCATTTATGTGGTTTTCCAACAGGAATGGAATTTCCCCGAATAACCGCCATATCTCGATTGCCATTACAGTTATAGATTGAAAACTTAAATTTTCATTTTTATCATTAAAAAGGTCTCCACATGCCACCTTGGCAGGAGGTCATTCACCTATGCAAGTACTCGGCATCATTAAAAATCCCTATAGATATATCTTTTTAATAAAAGACTAAAGCAGTTGCCCGGTAAATCTTTACCGAATGTGTTATAACAAGTTATATAGAGGCAAACGACACTTTATTGCAAGAAAAATATGGCACAAAAACACATTAAAGGAGCCAGTGGAAAAAATTAATATAAATTAACAAGATAGAAAAGTAGACAGTAAAACCACCAAAAAATGGATCAAACATCATAACAGTGCTCGATTCAATAGCTCGTAACACGTTAACACTTCAAAAAGAGAATTGATTGAATCACTTCAGCCTCGTACCATAATATAGTTTTTTTGATTGAACAAGGTATTTTCCAGAAGAATCTTTATATCTCAGTTCCTAACTGATATACATCCAAAATTGCTTCGCTTTCCAGAATATTTGTTTATCGCTAAGTGCTAATTAACTTTACTGCAGAGGTCGAGATTATTGATATAGCATCAATTAAGAATATTTGTATATCTCTCTTTTTAACAATGAGATTAACATTACATGAAAGGAATATTGGAAGTTCATAGTTGTTGTGGCTCATCCCCTTTGGATTGAAAACCAATTCAAACCAAGTTCAGACATTGGGGAAAGAGGAGTTCAGTAGTTTCTGAGATTAAAGAACCCCCGAGCACTCGAGGGCAGAAGTCTGACTTTAGCTCATATGAATATGACACTCAGAAACTCTCTTGAACAACCCTTTTATAATAGGGGGCTCTTTCACACAATTCCTAACCAGGACGTGAACCCGGGATGTCCAGATCATGGAGAAGATCCTGTAGGCCAGGACGACGGCAAAATTCATAGTAATATCAATAAAGAAAATCTAACATTAAACTATAAGCATCTAAATAATGCAAGTTTGCTTTTACTTTGAGAAAAATTAATTTTTAATGACTAGCCAAATATTCAAAAAGAAATTTGTATTTTACCAAACAAGAACATGTTAATCATTCCTTATTTCTTGAAATATTACCCGATCAGGCCGGAGTAAACAATTAACTAAACGTGCAACTACTGATTTAACTACGAAATTTGTTTTGAAAATGCTTTCATTTATGAAAATTGCTAGAATATATCATCCTTTGTTTTAATCGGTTAACAATTTCTCTAGTTGCATATGTCTGCAGAATTTTTTGGCATTCACTTCACATATTTTAAAGGTTTTACGTAAGGAAACATGATTTTCTTTTATTAGAACTAAGGTTCATTGTTTGAAACAATACCTCCTAGATGAGAGAGATTAATTTTCACTTGTTTTACGGTCACAATAGATTTCAATAACCATAAAAGCTTTCCAAAAGATTTCTCAAAACAATAGTTTTCAAATTATGACAAAGGTTTATGTCGTGCTTTGAGAAACATATTTCATTTTAAAATTAAGAACTGCAGTTAAAATAGAAGCGAAACTGTGATTAAAATAGAAACGGGTATGAAAAGCTTTAAATTGTGTGAATTAATAACCTATATTAAATATTGATAAAAAATATCTATATAATTAACTAAGCAGGGGTTTTTTTTTGTTCGAAAAGGGGCCTTTTATTCCTTTTATAAATTTAATTCATTGCATTAATAAATTTGTCAGCACTGTTTAGCAATGCGTTGAAACTTTCCATTTGTTTCGATATTCTCTTGTGAATGGCAATATGAATTAAAAAGGAAAATGAATTTCAAAATTATTGTAATGAAATAGTAAATTATATCGTAACACTATTTTTTTAATAAAAATATTTGGGTATTATTATGATTTTTTTTATGGAAGATAGAAATTTATTCATGGCTTTATATTTTACTAGCCGCCTTTGGCGACCAGCCGGTTCGCCAATCTTAATTTTTGTTTAAATTTTAATAATTAAATATTTTACGCAATTCCAACTTTAAAAGATTCTTCATCAAAATATTTTAAAACTTCACATTTTGATAGTCATATAATTCACTCATAATATTATAAAGGCCTTCAGTCATAACGTAATATGTATCTCTCTAATTTTCTGTTACCTCTCGTAGAATTTATGCTTTAAATTAAAGTGGAAAGAATTAATCTGAAATTAATATTATAATATTTTTACTGAAACAAAGCATTTTTTTATAATATGATTACTGATAACAGAGTCACTGAGCGTTTAAACTTTATGGACACTAAAGAATATCCTTCTTAATTTATGTAATATCTCAAGAATTTATCAACAAAATTTTCTCAGATTCATCATGAACAGATTGATTATTAATAATGTTTAATTTTAAATGCATCAAACACTAAGAAAATAAAATGAATCGTTTAAAATAATCGGTCGAAAACAGGTTTAAAAAAACTACTTAAAAAACGATGTACTTAAAACTATAAGCATATACAAAAAAATATATAACTAACATAAATACAATTTAATTACAACAGCATGCAACCAACCTAAAAATAATTTAAATCAATGAAAACAGGCTAAAAAAACTCCTTAAAAAACGATGTACTTAAAATTATAAGCATATACAAAAAAATATATAACTAGCATAAATACAATTTAATGACAAAAGCATGCAACTAACATAAAAATAATTTAAATCATCCGTTGATAATGGTTGTCAACAATCAGAACACAATGCGCATGCGTGAATCTTCAACGCCAGTTACGGTAACGTAAATGCGTGAATTTTTCTACGCCAGTTGGGGTAACGCTATGTAGATTAGACATTTTTAATTTCCTATATTCTGTGTTATTTTAATTCAAAAGTACTTCAGAATGAATCTGAAAGATGGATTAATTAACAATGTTTAATTTTAAATGTATATAACATTAAGAAAATGAACAGAATCGTTTGAAATAATCGGCCGAAAAATGTTAACCCTAGCCTCATTACTGTTGGTAAAAAAAACCCTGAAGCCTTACTCATTTGGCGGTGGGGAAAATGGAAATTTTTTTGGCGGGAAAGTAATATTTTAATTAATAATTAAAATTCTAATTAAAAATTCAAAAAAGGGACTCCAGGTGCACATTTCCGACCTCTAAGGTATACATGTACCAAATTTGGTAGCTGTAGGTCAAATGACCTGGCCTGTAGAGCGCCAACACACACACACACACACACATTAAGCTTTATTTATAAATATAGATATAGATGAAAGATGCAAATGCATTTATATAATTATTCCTTAAAGAATATGTTAATTTATCCATGACTTTATAATTTATGGACGACACCAATAAGTTCATGGCTTTATATTTACGGACGATGCAAATAAATTCATTCCTTTATAGTTTATGAATGCTGCAAATTTATTTAAAGCGGTTTTCTTTATGCAAAATGCAATTTCCTTCATGGCCTTATAATATATAGACTATGCATATTAATTCATTAATTCCTTCTTACTTTAAATTGCTCCTAGAGACATATTTTAAAGAAACCTTGTTATTTTTTTTCAAACAATACTTATTTTAAATTCAATAACAATAAATGAAATGGTTTACCATACAGACCGACATTCGAACAACACTAGTAGTGCACTTATATTGGCAATATAGCATTATATTGTTGAATATTGAAAATAATATAAAATCCCGCAATACTATGCAATATCGTATAACAAGTTGCTCTACCTAGGAAAAATAGATTTTTTGTTTTATATATATTTCATAAGATGGATAAAGGTTATATTCATTTATTTTATGGTTGTTATATGTTCATTCTACTCTATACCATACATATATTTGTTACTGATTCTTAGTTCATCAGATTATGAATTAACCATCTAATGGCGACATTTCTATAATGACCTTTCTCAGTATAACTTGGAAGATTTTAAAAATGAACAGCATTCATTTACAGATGGTCTCTTCCCATATTTAATTCTCCTTATCAAATTGAAGAAGCTAAAAACAATTTAGTTAAATGTTGCCTTCACTGATCTAGATTATTTTGGACTAGCTTCAGTTATGATTTTTTTTTCTTCGTAAAATGAGTATAAGCAAACTTTTCATTTTCTTTACGTAATTAACGAATTTTCATGGCAGTAAATTCTTCATATTCATTGATGATATCCCAATAGATTATCTTTTCCCAGGTCAAACATTTCTCAGTTTGTGTGAGGGGCGGTTTGCGTGTTGCAAAATTTTAACAGCTCAATATTTATTCCAACATAGTCCCTTCTCACATTGGCTTAGTAAAGAATGGAATTGGAGATATGTTAGCTTACCTGATCCTCCAAAATATCTTGATTCGTTTTTAGTATCTGATGATTTTTTTTTTCTTACTATCGGAAGACACTTTAATTCCCAACTCCTGATTCCTCCTTTCACTGATACTTAAAGGATTTCTCTGATTTAAAATTTCCCACATTTACTATTTTCATCCAAAAAGATAACACCATTTCTACTTCATAAATGGGTACCATGGGGGCTATAATTCAATTAAAAAAATTAAACATGATTCACAAATATCTCAAATATTATATGCAGTTTTAACTAAATTAGCAAAATAGTGAATTTGAAAAATATGAGGTCCCATCGAAAAATATGAGGTCCCATCTAAATCTTCTATACTTATAATAAAGCTCAATGTGTGTGTGTGTGTGTTGGCGCTCTACAGGCCAGACCATTCAACCTACAACTACCAAATTTGGCGCGTGTATACCTTGGGGGCCGGGAATGTGCACCTGGGGGTTATTTTTTCGAATTTTTAACTAGAATTTTATTTATTTAAAAATTAAGCGAAATTTTGACGTGTTTCTGCTATAACTTCCGAAAATATTACCGCACAAAAACGATTCTTACATCAAGTTAAAGATCGAAAATTTATCTTTTAAATGATACTTATGTTTTAATCTAAAAATTAAATTTCTATTTTTAATGAATTTTTAAATAAATATTTTAACTATGTTTTTCAATAATTTTTTCGTAAAAAATAAAAATTAAAATTAGGCACGTTTCGCATTCATGGGAAAAAATTAGCTTTTTTTCAAAGTGTTGCCATCACATTGATTAAAGCTCCAATTAAAAATAAATTAAATCTTTTTGGAAATGAAATCTGCAAAAATATAATTTTGGGCACGTGTCTGTTGGAAATGAAACAAATATGAAATATTATTTTTTCTAAAAAATAAATTCAAGAAAAATTATTTTATGATCTTTTACACTCTCTATACAGGGTGTTTATTTAGTCCCGGACCCATTTTGATGTTTAATGACTCATAAAATAATGAAGATATAAACAAACTTATGGCATTTATTGATGGAATAACTCATATATTTTCCTTTTCAGGTTTGAATATTTTTACTTTTGTAAATATCGTCTGCGCGTGTGGTTAATTTCAGATAATTTCATTTTCCAGTCTAAATATCTGTACTTTTTTAAATATCGTCTGCTTATAAATTGCATTTTTCTCTCTTTTGTTTTTGGCAACTATTGAAATGTTATGTTTACTTTTGATGTGTTTGTTCTATGTAGTACTTATAATAAAGCTCAATGTGTATGTGTGTTGGCGCTCTACAGGCCAGACCATTCAACCTACAGCTACCAAATTTGGCACGTGTATACCTTGGAGGCCGGGAATGTGTAACTGGGAGTTATTTTTTCGAAGTTTTAATTAGAATTTTATTTATTTAAAAATTAAGCGAAATTTTGGCGTGTTTCTGCTATAACTTCCGAAAATATTACCGCACAAAAAAGATTTTTACATGAAGTTAAAGATCAAAAATTTATCTTTTAAATGATACCAATGTTTTAACCTTAAAATTAAATTTCTATTTTTAATGAATTTTTAAATAAATATTTTAAATATATTTTTCAACATTTTTTTTTCGTACAAAATAAAAATAAAAATTTAAGCTGCTGGAGCACGTTTCGTATTTATGGGAAAAAATTAGCTTTTTTCAAAGTTTTGCCATCACATTGATTAAAGCTCCAACTAAAAATAAATTAAATCGTTTTGGAAATAAAATCTGCAAAAATATAATTTCCGGCACGTGTCTGTAGGAAAGGAAACCAATATGAAATGTTATAGTTTCTAAAAAATAAATTCAAGAAAAATTATTTTATGATCTTTTACACTCTATATATTACTAATCCAATAAATCAGTTATATTTTAAGGCAAGTTTTGTTTAATATGAACAGGATATCCATTCAAATCAGGGCCAGACAGCTGATTTTTAAACCTTTAGTAAGTCACAGATCTGCTAAAATGGTCTAAATGGAAAATGATAATATTTTATTTAACTTGATTTAATAAATACTCTAATAAATAACGAATTTTTGATTTCACATTAAGCTTCTGCTGTGGAAATTACGAATAACAAAATGTTCTTGAGACACTAATATTTAGTTAATTTCCAATCATCTAAATCAATAACTTAAACTGACTGATTTATGAAAATTTGAATATCACTATTCAATAAAAAAAAGGATAATTTTAGATTTTTCATCGATCGTTTCAAAGAAAATACGCCAATCAGCGCGCAGGTTTCTCAAGATTAATTGGACTAAGATTATGAAAATGTTGAGTTTTTCTAAATTTTTAACATTCAAAACTTCATAAATAAGTCTTAGTTGATCGTGGAAAACAGAAATATTCATTCATTTATTTAAAATTCGGTGTGTCCAGAATATTTCTCAGAATATGATACCTTACTGCAGTAAATTTAGACTTCATGATTTTTGAAATATATATATATAGGCCGGAACAAAATATTATTATGGATTTCATTTCAATCCTTTTGAAAGCAAAACTAAAAACTGAATTTTATGCTGAATCTGAGAAATTTTTGTTGAATTATTGTTTTACATAAATATGCATATAACATAAAGAACGGAAAGAGACCGTTTCGGTGGTCCTGGAGTTGTTGTCTGGGGAGGCATTATGATGTTTCCGACAGAGGTTCTGTAACTGGAGATCGTTATTGTCAGGAGGTGATCCTTCCCCATGTGCGTCTCTTCCGACGTGCCATTGGACCAGACTTCGTTTTTATGGATGACAATGCGCGGCCACACAGGACTCATGCTGTTGAGGAGCTTCTGGAAAGTGAAGATATCACTCGAATGGATTGGCGGGCGTGGTCTCCTGATTTAAATCCGATAGAACATGTGTGGGATGCTTTGGGGAGACGCCTTGCGGCACAATTACATCCTCCTGGGAACACCCGACAACTTTAACAGATGCTGATTGAGGAATGGGCACTCTTACCTCAAGAACTGTTGGACAATCTGGTGCTGAGTATGGGGAGACGATGCGAAGCAACCATTGCAGTAAGGGGAGGGCATATCCCATACTAAGGAACATCTGCTTGCTGTTCTTCCTCTTGGACAGACAATCATGTGTAACGATACTATGAGTTCAATAAAGCCTTTTTTTTTGTTAGATTCCATACTGTATGCATTGTATTCATTTCTGCGCAACTATGCTTTCGTCATTCTTTCAGAACAAAATGCTGTATCTCATTTCTGAATTTCATGTCTCTCAGATGATTTCTCGTGAAGTTATGGCAAAAAACATACCTGTTGCTTAAGTTTTGCACACCAGTGTATTTGATAGAAATGAATAAAATTTGGATTATAGATTATTTCAGGTTTAGCTCCTTCCATTGGCATTAAGAGTTTCGGTTGAAAAATTCTTAGCTTGTGAATTTAAAAATTAATTTAAAATATATAATAGGCTTTACTATTTCAAAAAATGCATTTCTTTTACCTTGCTTATTGAGTACTTTAACGAATAATGTGAATTATTTTCAAAGCTTTTTCATATCTTGAAATATACTGCAAAAAAGGGAATTTTAATTATCATTAGGAATTTTTTCATCTGTTTATAACTCATAAACGACTTGCACAAAATTACAAAATCTTATGCATATATGTTTGATTTATGTCAATTTGAAGAATTTATATATGTATTTGAAATTGTTGATATTTGATAAACTGAATTTGTGCAAATATAAATATGAGGACGATCCCTTATATTTCACTTCCTTATACAGAATATGTTATTACAGCAAAAGGCATTTATAGTTTTATTGTATGGTTATTAATTTCAGAATGGTGTGAAGTGTCCAAACAATTTTTAGATTGACTGTAAACTTTATATTCTCGGGCGGTGCAAGGTCGACTCAGCCTTTCATCCCTTCAATGGGTGGATAAACTGAGGACCAAGTATGCTTGGAAACTAAACACATGTGGTTCCGCGTTAAGCCGACTATCTAACCGGGACCCAGGGCCCACGGTTAAGAAAGCAGATATGGGCACTGTAGGCTTTGGACCACATGGGCTGTCGTGCCACTGAGTTTAGTTCAGCATATTTTATGGCTAATGTACTTTAATTTCAGTATATTAGTTGTTATACATTAAAATAATGTCATTAGAGCACTTGTTTATCTTGAAGTGCAATGGAGGTTTCTGAACTGGAGCATATGATGCAATCGTATATACAATTGTACATATCAAACATATTTAATACAATAATCTTGACGGAGTATCATTTTAAAAATAACAAATATTTTTGACTTCTGTGAACGACCAACTGTTGTAAAACTTACTAAGTGATGAATGCCACCTATTTAAGTGATTTTTATGACTAATTGGATTGATAAGATGTCGCTAGTCATTTATTTGGCTAGATTAAAGCTATTATCATGGAGATCAAATAATTAGTCACTAAATACCTATTAACATTGATTTATTTTATGAAAAAGCGATTGATTATACATATAGACGCTGATATCGAAAAAAGTAATAGGAGTTTTCATATTGTAGTAAAAATTCCATTTAAGTAGAAGAATAGAATTGTTTAAGAGTTTTATATTATGAACAATAATTGACACATTTATATTTTTTATTTATAAAAAGGGATATTTTGTCTCACTAATTAGAAAAACATGTAATAAATGAAGAAAATTCTTATATTAACTATAAATAGAAATATTACGAATGATTGCTTACATATAACATATTAATAAATAATGATCACTTGAAGTAATGAAAAAAATAATACACTGGATCGCATTTCATACGAAAATAATTAATTATTCAGTATTATGCGATTTTAAATATTCAGTAATCTAATCACTTAAGAAAGGAAAATAATTTGTTATGACATTTCCATTACTTAAAAAAATATTCTACCTTACCTTCCTTTCATTAATTCATAACATTTCGAGGACCCTATTTAAAAGCTCATTCTTTTAGACTCCTCTTCAAAATTTAAAGGCAATATCTTAAATGAAAAACAATATTTTTCTTTAACAGAAAGAAGATTATTATTTGAAATAATTCTTCCCCAACTTAAGAGATTAAAAATTCACTTATATCATGTTCGTAATGCATATGAAAAGTTATGAAAGGGTTTGAAGTTATTTTTCTCATTAAAAGCTTAGAATATCTTATTTCATACTTCAATGAAATTTTTCTTTATCTTAAACTGATAAAAATTGCAAGAAAAAGAAGCAGACTAATATTACAAAGAAGAATTTGTTTTTCATAGAACTTTCATTTTTATTAAAAGTTTTGTCCGCTATTTGTTTTCCGATGTTACTAATGGGATTTAAATATTTCGCTTACCACGAAACGGCTCTAACGATTTGGATAAAATTTTATATTTAGGTAAGATTTTGTTTTTTAAGATTATCTATATTGGTGCATTTCCTGAAAAAATGCGATTTTGCACACGCACAAACACAAACACACACACACTAGAAGTAATATTGATATGTGGCTATACTGATACGTGCCTGAACGTATCAGTCCTTCTCTGATGTAGTGGTTAAAATTTCAAGCTCCTTTGGCTTTCTCTCAGGTTCGATCCCGCTTTTGTGATTCAGGTACACTTAGCTTTTCTTATAACTTTAAAAGGTCAATTGTTGTATAAATCTATTTTTTGTATATCGGAAACGTTAAAATTATTCGGATCTAATTTTATACTTATATGAGGTTTTGCTTTTTAATTAACTATTAGAATAAGTTTATTCAACCTCCGCTGCGACGTGCGAGCAGTGCGGTATAGTGGTCTGGAAAACATGGTGGCTGCCTGTGTTGTGGGTCCACGGTTCGAATCGCGCTTTGTGCTTTATTTTTTACTTATGTAAATATATTTAATATTTTGGCTTTTTAAATTTATCTATGTAGATATTTTTCTTGAATAAACACGATTTTACATACACACAAACATTTTTTTGACTAACTATAAGAGCCTTTTTCTATATGCTGTCATTCTGACATTGTCATATAGCGCCATTTCGGACCCAATTTCACCATAGTAAAATTGAGTTTCAGTGTGCGTGTAAATTCAGGAATATAAGTAATGATATATGAACTGTTAAATGAACACCGTGAAAACACAGATTGTTTTAAATAATATGTTAAACTAAGTGAATTCATGATTTTTTTTATTTAAATGACCGGTTTATACGTAGTTAAGATTGAAAAATATTCATATGCAATCAGTGTGTGATTCGTATTTAAATAGGTTATCCGAGAAACTCAATTTCACGAAAAAAAACAAAAAAACTGCAAAGCTAGACTTGGTTTTCTTAGTACTATAATTAATTATACACATGCAATATATTTGAATATTGATTATCAATTAATATATTATATTCATCTTCAAAAATTATATAAAATAATAACTCTAAATGTTGTATTTTTATGAAATTAATTATTTCCTTCTGATAATAAGGAAATCATCAACTAATATTTTTTTATTTTTATTTTTAAAACTTTTATCTCTAATTCTTTTTTTAGTGATAAAATTGATAAAAAATAAATCAAGCAAATATTTTTTCACTACGTTATTAATATTAAAATATGAACTAAAATAAAACATTAAACAAGTCCAAAATGTGTTGCAATATTAACCTGAATAGGCGCGATCGTAGTTTAATCCTCTGCTAGGCGCACTTTTCAAAAATCGCCAACTCGTCAACCAAGAACTTAGCTGTGTTTTTCGCAGGAGTCCTAAACTAGAGAAAACAGGGGTTGTCAGCTTTGACTAATTATTAAAATTAGGACTTTATAATCAGAATTATTAATATTGTTACGAATCCTTAATGTTGCTTCCCAGCATAGTTTGTTCCACTATCAGAAAGAAAGTTTTACAGTCATCTGAATGGGACGGAGCCCAGGTGCGCGTCGGAGGTCCCAGAGCTTGGCGACAAACTTGGTGACCATTTAACGACTTGGCGACTTTGGTGCCAAAATAGATTATACCCGAAACTTCGAGAATTTTCCCGATCCGTCCAGTAGGAACCGAGATACGCCTCGAACGTTCCTGATTGGTTGAGAGGCTTCTAACCCCGCCTCCTGAGACCTATAAAAGGGGCTGCAGCTGCCAGACGGAGGAGGAGTCCGAGTCGGAGAAGTCGAAGGCAGAGTAGTCGGAAGCGACGGATTCAAGCTAGTGCTGAGCTGAGCTGTGCGCTACTGTCTGCAGTAGATTCTGGTTGTATGCTGCTGTGTGTACTGTTGTATGCTACACGTCTCGGGTAAAGATAAACGTCTTCTGTGCTGTGTATAGTTGTCGCTTTTGTGCTGTCCTGTGTGTCTTCGTGTAAATAAACGTTGTTGTTTTATTTTCTACTGCCGTCTGCTGATTGAGCGTTCTACACACCATATCACTTCCACTATCCAAACGAACCCCGGCAGAAATTCGTATCAATATCAACGAATGAATTGGAATTATCTAAATAAACATATTGTAATACATTTTTCTTTAATACTCTCTTTTTTCATTCGAATTTTTATGTGCAGCTATCAAATAAGGGAACAACTTCTTAAAGAATACTTTTTTATAATTTTGAATCAGGCAGTTTCACTGCAAGTGAGAATCTTTTTAAATGGTATTCTTAAACATTTAAAAATAATTTAAACAGAAGAAAATCAAGACTTACATAAAATGATTTCACGCAACGACAAAAAAAAGAATGACATACACATATTTTTTCGTGTATATTTGTTATAAACCAACAATATACAAGCATGCGTTAAAACATAATAATTTATATATTTTTTAAGTTTTTATCATTTTAGTTTTTAATTTTTTTATATTTTTAGCATCATTTTCGATTTTTCTGATTTTTATTACTTATAGTATCCATTTTTATTAATTTTTTTCATATTTAAATTTTGCCAACTTTATTATTTTTATGTATTTTTATTTTTTAATATTTTTAATTAGTTTTTAAATATCAAATTGCTATATTTTTATGTTTTTTAAAAAAAAATTTGCATTTTTTTTCTTTTTTTTGTATATTTTAATAGAGAAAAGTACAAAATTATATACATAGAACAAGAAAATATTTAAAAATCATTTACAATATATACAATATTTTACAAAATACACAAAATCACTAATATTTACAATATATATAAAAACACAAATATTTACAATATATACAAACACACAAATATTTACAGTATATACAAAAACAAAAAATTTTACAATATAAACAAAAACGTAAATATTTACAATATATACAAAAATATTTTTAAATCTTTCTAAAATAACATAGCTTCTCAAAAAAATGTAGCAGTTTTTTTTTTTTTTTTCTTTTGTAGCTGCCCGCATGATTCTGGTTTGGTACTGATTATTTTGTTCTTTTTTTTAGTAATTTCTTAGATGATTATTTTATACATTTTTATTTTATTTTCACTCAAATTTTATTGTTCTATTGAAGTTTTTGAATTTCTTTTTTCGGAAATTTTGCTCGGTTGAAAGTTGCTTATTGAAAAGATTCTGCTCTTTTTTGGAATTTTCAAACTGGATAGGCCTTTTTTTGTCTAATAAAAAAAGTTGATAGTAAACCAGACCCATAGCAGCAGCACAATATTTTCCATCTTTTTCAAATCCATTTTTTTCCAATATAATTTCAATTTTTCAAGTCTAAGTAAAGTAATAATTCGCAGTGAGAAGTTTATGTTATGTTCCTCACAATGTAAATTTACATTCTGAATTTTGTCGTCTTTTGCAAAATAAACAATATTCCGCTTTCAACAATAGACGTAATTGAAATAATGAATTGGTTTTTGGAATTAATTGTTATTTTCCACAACAATTATTGTGGAGCTTCGTTTCTATTATTAAAATGATTTGGTCTGATTTATATAAACACGTTGTTTAACAATCTATTCAATAATAGTTTGTTCCCAATACTGCACCGAAAACTGTAAGATATGTGTGTTCCCTTTAACTTTAAGTATATTTTTACAGAATAGAACATTTTACGTTTAATCACTTTATTTTATGCAGATAATTCAGTTTCCTTTTCGGAGTTTTTTCCTTTATTTAATAGGGTTCCTAATTTGAACAGAGCTACAATTTGAACATATCTATTGTAGAAACTATATGTTAAATTTCATTTAGCCAGGTGGTTTTCTTATTTTATTTTGTTATTATTACAGACTGCTATATCATAAATACGTGAAATAGTAAACTGCAAAACAATTTTGGTATAAACAAGTACTATTAACAATTTTCATGTAAAAATCAGGTTATAAAGTCTAAGCCGCTGGCTGTTTGAAATCTGTGTTGCGAACTTAATCTGTGTAATTCGAACAGACAGGCGATTAGATAGTTTCAAAGATGACAGAATTTGTCCATTATGTTAGACAAATCTATCTATATTATTACTGATAAACTAGCTACCAAATTTCATGCATCTAAATTCTCATATTGTGGAATTATAGTATTCACATGGAAAACTGAACATTTTTCCGTTTCCCTTCTCTATGCATCATCTGAAAAAACACGATTTTACGAAAAAAAAAACTGCCCAGCGAACTCGATCTCTCATATATTACTTGTATATAAAATATTATAATTATCAATTCCTGTAATTATTCAATTTTCTTGAAAGTATAATAATTATCATTTTATCATCATAAACAATTAAAACTCCCTCTAAGTATTTCTTTGTATGTTTTATTTAACAGACTTGGCCTTGAGTTATTAGGAAGGAATTCGTTCAAAAAAGGAATTCGATTAAAATTAATGGTGGCATAGAACAAAGATAGTAAAGACCCATGTTCGCAATTGTAAATACAGTAAAACATCGCATTGTGTCGATAATTTGTCCGAAAACAGTTGCTCGCCATCAAAACTAAACGGAAGCTAAAAACTTTTTTCTATATGAATCAGCATAAATCCCTTTGTTTCGTTCTTAGAAACTTCAAAATAATGCCAGAAACCTTTTTTATAAAGGATGAATATGGTGTTTAAAACATAGATACATAGATATAAAGTAAATATAAAAAAAATATAAAACATAGATTTAAAGTTAATATAAAAGAAAAATTAAAAATTAAAAAACAAATCTTTAATGGTATTTACATTTTCATAGTTTCCTGAAGAGTCTTCTTGGCAAACGGAAAACAAAAAGAAAAAGGAGAAAGTTGCAGATATTATTTGGAAAGGGAATCAATGTCATATTGAGACCAAATAGCGACCAGGGCATAATTTGATTTGCTCTATTTTCAGTGAAAAACTTCTCAAACCTTCTCATATATTCTCTATTAAAAATGTTATCCCACTTACCTCCCTATCTCCCCATGAAATTAAGGACATTGGACAATGCCATGATAAAAAAAAATTGCTTATACTTTCCTTTTCAAAATCCCATACACGAACATTTTACGCTTTTTAATAAAGAAAACAGCACATATATTAACGATTTTTTAACCAAATGAATCCAAAATATGACTCCGAATTTCAATTTAAGCAATGAGATCAGCATGTCACGGTGATACCTGACAAGTTCTGCTAGTACAAGGCATAAAATATACATGCCTAATAAAGTGTGGCGAATAAAGCAGTTTGTTTACTAGGGTGCAAACCTACAAGTTATATTATCTCGATTTCTACAGAACTTCCTTTACAGAACTTCCTTTTTATATTTTATATCCAACTGAATATTTTAAAATCAAATTTACAATCGCCATAAAAGTCTTTCTGAACAGACATGGAACTTCATTTACCAGATTAATGTCTCTTTTTCACTTTAAGTCTGCATTTTCATGACATTCTGCGTATGTTCAGAAGTCGAACTATGGCGTTTAGAAGCTTTTAAGTATTTCATTTTGTTCACTATGTTCTTAATCTCTGGCTAATATATTTCAAACTTAAAATTCCACTTTTAACAGCAAATGTGTTTTATAACATTCTTTTCATGCATTAAAGTAAAGTTTCTTTTCCAAGTGTTAAGAAAAGCTTTTAAAAAGTAAGGGTAAAAGTAGGCTTATTATCCTGAAAACTGTCAAAGAAAAATTTATAGGTTTCCTTTGACTTTAGAAATAGACGTCTTTGTAAGATTATCTTCGTCTGGAATGCTTTAAAGAAGTAGCGAAAGATTTGCGTTTGAGTGCTAAAACTTGTGAATTAAAGAAAAGATCAGATGTTTGGTAGATTATGTTAGAGCTATAAATATAAATAAAAGTTTTATTTCGTAAACTAAACTAATCTGTAGATAATATTCATAGAATTTCTTAATGCGAATAAATAAACAAATATTTTATGGATAATTCAATGAATCCGAAAACCGATTTGAAATATATTTTTTTTAAAAAACGATATTCATATTCAAAATACATTGTGATAAATTTCGATGAATAATTTTTATTGATGATGTGCGTTAAAGTTTTAATATTTTGTTAGTCTTCGTAGAAGCTTTCAAAGAGTTGTTCTGCTTTTTAAAAATGGAATGAAGATTCGACCTTCTTTTTCAAAATAGCAGGCAAGATAATATTTTGGTCTTTAAAGGTTTATTCTTGCTTTAAATTTATAATTTACTCTTTATTCTATTATAGAAAAATGCTTGTAGAAAAAAATATTCATAGAATAAATCAGTCAATCATATTATATCTGAATCAGTAAATATCATACCTAAAACAGTGAATAATTATTATTTTGAGACTCTAGGTATACACTCCTTATATACCCACAAGGCTTATAAAAATAAGTATATGCTCAATCGATGGGGGAATAAAATTTCAAATGAGAAAGATACAGATACACATGTAAATAAAATGAAAAAGGACGAAGAATATACTCAAATACAAACATCAAATAAAAGAAACATGCTAACGGAAACAGGCACTAATTAAACATTATACAACGGGAAAGTTTGGAAGATGATCAAAATAAAATATTCAAAATGCACATACATAAAGTATAAAAATATACATCTAAAATACATGTAAGCAAACATACAGAAATAAAGCCTCAGTATATACTGGAAAAAATATTGTTAGTATGCAGGGTGTCCTAATATAGACTGATAATTTTCAAAAGATTAAAATAAAAAATCAATTCTTGCAGCAAATTTTCTCTCCATAATCGACGAATTCCACAAGATGGAAGCTAACTTCATCTGAAAACCATATCAATCATCAATATTGTCAGTCAATCATATCTAGCCTTCATTCGCAAACATAAACATATCTAGGGATACGATATGAAGCAGTTGCTGTATTTGAATTTTGTGCGGGGCAAAGACAAAGCATTCACGCTTTGTTTTATGCATCACCATTGTGCTCACGTGGCATGCAGCTGCAGTTTTTCGGATTGAGTTTCTAGGGAAGCATGCAATTTTTTCCTTAACAGCCTGTACATTTGCTTCTGTAATAGCCGAATGTAGTCTTTCAACAGTTCCGATTTTCTCATCCACAATATTACCTGCTGGTTTGAATTTCTTGTAAAATTGCATTATTGCATTCGAATGCAGATCCTTAGCCGCTAGGAATTTGCACTGAAAACTTCTTCTTTTTGCAGCAATATCTAATAGGTGAAATTGGAATATAAGAAATACCATTTCTTCCAACGAATACATCATTTTCAAAACTTTCCTACAGAATTTGCTAATTAGCTCGTACTGCTTGTCCAGTCACAGAACACTCTATTTAAAGTTGAAACAGTAACGTCATCTGAGATCAGATATCGATGAATTGCAAGCGGAAAAAGCAATAAAAATGACTTGCAACGCCATCTATTGGTGCTTTTTAAACTAAAACCAAAAACCGTGGAAGGAAAAGTGTATGCTCTAGCACATCAATTTGTTGCAAGAATTGTTTTTTTAAACCTTAACAGTTTTCCTGTTACACATTTTTGAAAATGTCAGTCTATTTCAGGACACAACTGTTCATTAACACAAAGGACACGAATACACAGACGACAAATATATACAGCCGAGCCGAAGACAGACAACACACTGCAGGCCACTTCAGTAGACCTCAAGTCATAAATGATAGTAACAACAGCAACAGCACACAAAGCGGCCAGACAGAATTCAGCAGGAGAAGGGATCCTCGGAGATACGCTCTACGATCTCTCCAAATCGCAGAAACTCCCCACTGTCTCTTCGCTTTAGATGTATCCAACTGCCGACTCACTACCACTCGACTGACTACTCCGCACTGGACTCGATGCTGCTTCCACAATAAACAACATGACTCTACACACAGTTCAGTTCAGCAATAGCTTGGGGTCCATACAATGCACTTCACCGGACAATTCCGTCATTGCTTCGTTATCCTCTCCATGTTTCGTTACTTATCTACGACTCCAACTCCGATTCCATTGATGATCGACTACGATTCCGATTCACTGCCGTCTTGAGACTGTCGGCCTTTTATAGTTACCGGGGGGGCGAGAAGGTTTTCGGACAAATTAGGAATATCACAGCTCCTATTGGATGGATCGTTAAAAATCTCGAAGTTTCCAGTAATTTCTATTTTGTCGATAAATTCGCCGAATTTGTCCCAAGTCGCCAAATGGTCTATAAGTTTGCCGCCAAGCTCTGAGATCACTGACGCGGCACCCGATCATCATCCACAGGGATGATTGTAAAACAGTCTTTCTTACGATGACACTATTCGTGATAGGAAGCAAAAATTACAGGTTTGTAAAAGTAACGATGTAAAGAATTATTTGCTTCGAACAGAAGCAGGAAAAGGAGGAGGTCAAAGCTGTATTGTTCTTTAGTAGAAAATACTAAGTGTACGTTTTTCAAAAATGAATTTGGAATTTTCAAGCATTAAGTGTTTGGTATCCTGGACTTCATTCACCACTGTAACAAGAACACATGTCTGTAGGCGACACAGTGAAGCTTTTAAATAGGCTTTATTGCAAGGTATTAACATTATTTTTTTAACATTATTAAAGAAAGAGGAAAAAAGTTGCACGGAAACGAAATTGGAATTGCAAACAATAATATATTTTCAATTTTAAAGGGAATTAAAAATGAGTTAACATTCTAATTTTTATAGGCTGGCATACTATCTGTAAATTGCGACATGAGTTTTGAAAAAAATTTTTCAAAACTCTTCATGTTATAGATTTTTGTACCTAATATCATTTGGCAAATTGTCATTTCTTGGGTTATCGATGCTCCCAAAAATATTATTACTAAAGCTTTATAAGATTTTTTATATTAAAAATCAATAAAAAATATTTTAGGCTTTTTCACAATAATTTTGGAGTATAATATGGCAGGAAAACCATTTTTACAGAACTTTACAAATCATTTTTACAGATTTTATAAGCCAATTTTACAAAAAAAACCGAAAAAAAAACCTGCGCTACTGAATGATTTAAATAATTCTGCATGCAAATTTTATACTGCAGTTAATGTACAGTGTATTATAACCGAGTTAAAAATAAATTATTTATTATATATTGAAAAAAAAACTGTTCATCTTCTGATCCATAATTTGATATGATTTCTTGTTGTTTAATTTAATACCTCATGTAAATTTAAGAATTTCCATTAAAATTGTAGATTACTATTGCTAAAATTATGAAACAATAAAAATAATTTTTAAAGAAAGCATCAATTTATAAGTACTTTATTTCTGCCATTACTTTTCTAAAAGATAGCCAAGCTTGATGATAAGAATATTTTACAAATGAAAATACCATTACTTTAAGGAAGAAAATATTTAATATACCATCTTTCAATCATGTGATATAAAGAATATATATATTCTTTAAAGGAAATATATCATTCAGTAATTCATATAGCATTTCATGCTTCCTGAGTGATTAATTTCAGAATTCCATCATTTCAAAATTTGTTTCTTGATTTTTTTTTATTTAAAAAAAAAACACTTTCGTCAACTAGTTTGTTCAAATTGGTATTGCTGGCATTTAATTTCAATAAAAACTTTTAGATATAAGTTTATGCTTATGATCCCACTAATAAACTATTTATTCAAATTATCACATTAAAAACTGAGTTATTTAAATAGACTTACATATATTCTATTTATTGTGTACATGAACTTTTCTGAATTAAACTAGTCCCATGACGTCATAGTAGAATAAAAAACTGACTTATTCGGTTCATCTATCTTTGGTGAAAATATGATATTCTTATTTTTTTTTAACTACCTAAATATTAAACAGAATCCTTCTTCTTTAGTTTTCAACAATAGTAGATAACCACGCGATTAAATGTTTGATGAATCAAAATAAAAGAGGTTTGAATTTCTGAACAAGAATGTTATTTATTGTTGAAAATTAGACAAAAAAAATTATCTTCCAAGAGATTGCCAAAATTTCAGAACAATTTGAATTAAGTTACAGAAATTGATATCATTAGAAATAACTTTTTTTTAAAGTTTTGATATAAACCCCTTTTTTTTGTGCAAAAATAGTTTCGGAAGTTGTCTTGGAAAAACACAAAAATTTCGCTGAATTTTAATTAATTAAAATTAAACTTGAATTAACAAAAACCTGAGTTGTGCATTTCATCCTCTAAAATATGCATGTAACAAATTTGGTAGCTCTAAATCAAGCTGTACATCATGTAAAGCATCTAGATGCACACATACACATACTCATACAAGCAGATGCACACTTCTCTCTTTATTATCAGAAGATGTATCAAAACATTTTTTTTCTAACCATATATTAATCCTCATAAAATATATGAATAAATATGAATAAAAAAAAAGAGATTCGGCTAAAATGATTTTCATCATAAACAGTCAACAAGTGAAGTCAGAAAATCCCTTTACTATTGCTAAAGCCAGCCAATTTCTATTCAGAGATCAATAAAGCCTAATTAGTGTAGTTGCTATTTCAATAAAAATTTCTGTTTCACTACACAACTTCGAGCTTTAAAACAAGATATTTTGCAAGGAAGACTTGTTTGAACCCATTGACAGTTCTATAGATCTTTTCTCTAAGAATTTCAATGTCTGTCTGGCAAAACTGATTGGGATATGCAATTGTCGATGGATTCCATCCACTGGACAATTTATTGATGGAAATAATGATGCCAAAGATATCGAATAACAATACTGCAGAAACGACGGCCCATTCTAAAACAGTGTGTCTTTTGCAATTTATTGCCACTCGAGAATTCCACTTTCTTAATTTAAAACAAGGATGACACAATATATGATTCGAAGGATGAAAAGGGCTTGTTTCCACATTTGTAATTATTGCGTAAGAGTTGTCTGGGTGTATTATAGTTTCAAATACTTTTCATTGAATTGTGTGTTAGATTTATACTCAAACAAATTGTGATAATATTGAAAATAAAGTACTTTACACTCTATCTCCGTAAAATAATTGACAGTAGTTTTTAAAAATAAAATAATGATGAAATAACCAAGCTAATATCATAGTGTTTGCTTATCAGTGTTTGTCAGACTCGGATCTCTCTAAAATTCGCATTGCCAAAATTCATCTAATAAATTCATCAGGTGCAACGTTTTGAAAAAACCCCGAAGTTTCTGAAAGTGAATGTATTTTCAAGAAATCAACATTAAATGCTTTCCATATCTTTTACGTTTTGAATCATAAAACAGTTTTATAAGACCATATAAGAAAAAAATATGGCTCGACTTTTATAATTCGTAGTTCTTTCAGATTTTCACAATACATCACTATGAATCTGTAATATTACTTTCCTCTTAATGTCATCATTAAAAATAGGTTTGCAGATATTCTTAACGGATGTTTAAAGAATTATTGGTTAATAGCTCTTGACTTTGTAAATTATTTGGTGACGGATGTGGCGACAAAAATAAAGGCTCTAGAATTCTAAAACTATATGTATTAGTATCAGAAATCTAAAGGTAATTCTAGAAAATTGCACGTGACAGCACGCTTTAGCAAACAGTTTAAATATAATCGAATCTAAACGATATCAGTTATCTCTTTGAAGTGTTGATTGTAGAATGATTTCTCTGAGAGTTATGGCCTTTTCAAGTTATCAATCTCTGTTTACTTTTATTGCGATTTTCTATAAGTGACATTCTTTGCGTACATACCTCTCATCGTACAACCACAGAACAATTTCTGTAACAATATGTTCAGAAATTCAAACGTTCTCTTACCATGACAATAAAATCAATTCCGTTGTATTTTTCGTGTAATTTTCAATTTTATTCCATTAATTGTGCTATATTTTCGGAACATACAGATTTTATTACCAGCGTTTGTGCAGGAAAATTCAAACTCTTTTTTATTAATTTTAATTAATTAAATTAATCCTGACTTTATAAAATTATTGTAAAACATGTTCCTATGCAATATTTTGAAGCTTCTAGTTGATCACTGATGATGATATACAATATTTCTGTGTCCCTCGCCTTTGACCTTTTCACATGTAACAGTCCTTTTGAGAAGCGCAAGTAAGATGCAACTAAGAAAGATTATCTTTGTGTCAAACTACAAATATGAAAATAAATAAAGGACATTGAGCAGTCCCCATTTTCTTTTTTACTGAATAAAAGAACATCACGTGCCTTAATTAATTTTAAAATTCTAAAATAGCATAACTGATATAAATACGGCGATACAAAAGCCCGTTAACATTTGAAAATTCAATAATTTAAGGAATAATGTAGATAAATAGATAAAAATTGACACTCATGCTTGAAATGGCATGCTGTTTTATTGAAACAAAAAAGTGCGAAAAATGGCGAATAGATGGCTCTTCATATGATAAAAAAACCAATAATTAGCACACCAACTAATTTTTAGCAAAAACTATATTTTTTATAACAAATACTCAGCATGCCAACCGTCATTCATCAACAATACCCGTAGTTGAAGAACAATGTTGTAAACAACACTGTGCTGCATATCTATAAATGCAGTGAGAAATTGTCTTACATCATCCCTAATGAGGTGGAAAGATCGCAGTAGACTTGCGATTTCAAGTAACCTCACAACCAACGTCGTGAAATGAGGTTTGCACGAATGTTCTAAGATTTTCGACAGCCCCAATTCTGCAGTTGCGGGAGTTGGCAAACCCTCGAGTGTGAAATAGGCTTAGTTGTTGCACAAGTTAGAAGAACAATCGTTATCATTCCCTATTTTTGGCACGGTTTTTTGTTTCAATAAAATCCCATATCATTTCAAGCATGTTTGTCAATTTGTACCACTCTACCTGCATTACTCCATGAATTATTGAATTTCCAAATGTCAACGGCTTTTTGAATCACCCTGTAAATTGAACCAGAAGGCAGTTTGCGTGGAAATTTCATATCACTACATTTTATTTTGGGAGGAAATGGTGTAACGTACAGAAAAAATGAAAAGACAAACAGATGCATTTTTTATTTCATGCTATTGCTATTCCCTAATTGAAATTATCTCTTACCATGTGTTCTCTTGATTTCTTTTTCATTCTTTAATTATACAACGTTTGATATTAAAAGAATTAAGTGGGCATAGCTAGCGAAAAATATCTTCATAGCACATATTTCCAAACAAGATTATACAACTCCATATCGTCTAGTGTTTTAACGAAAATTCTGCATCAAAAGATTATCTCTTAGTGATCCTTTAATACAGTTTATTCACCGAAAGAATTATGATCTAGGCACATAAAAACTTCCCTTAGAAGCACAAAATTTCCAATGCTTTCGTTCTGATACTGCCTGATTAAGTGGAATTCTTGCTACAAAACCACTTCCCGGCGATTCTATCGTACCTTACAGACACGACGCCCATAAAATATTCTTATCGAAAGCAGATCCTTTTATATTCACAGTCATCTCACCAGATACACGAAACAGGGAACACTTTATCCGGAAGCCATAAAATTTCCCTTTTCTAAAAACAGTAGGCAGAATTCGATCTGGTGAGAAATCAAGTGTTTATTTGGGACCAGACCATATGAGGCAAAGACCAATCAGGGGAGATAAATACAGGCCCAAGTATTAAACCATAACCTATCCATGCATTGCCAGCTGAAAGATAAGTTCAGTTGTGCCGCTTTCAGTTTTAATGCATGGGGGTGTATGTAAAGGTTTCGCTTGATATTTAAAGTGGAAATAGGGATTGATTGAATTTTGGGTCAAAAAGAAATAAAGGAAAACGAATTACTGTGGTTCTTGCAAATCTGGGATATGATTGGGATAGGGTTATGGATATGGATAAATGGGAT
>JAPMOR010001988.1:318400-329194 GCA_026543865.1 Argiope aurantia
TATGGAAAATTGGGATATGGTTATGGATATGGAAAGTCAGGATATAGTTATGGATATGGAAAGTTGAATTTTGTTGAATACCGGTCTTTATTAAAACAAAGTAGTCATAAAGGACGGAAACATAAATTTCAAACTGGTTCGCAGGAAATGAAGCAGTCTTAGAGTATACAAATACAGGGTGATTATAAAAGTCTATCCCAATGTTTGTGATCGTAAATATCATACCATTCACAGAAATAGAATAAAATGTTGGTTCAAGGTATCTTGATGTATGCCTTCATGAATCATATGAAGAACATCAGTTAATCTCTAACAGTTACGGATGCAATGACAAATGTCAAAATTTTCAAATGGCAGCACCGAATTTTATTTCATTAGAATCTGTTATCCATAACAAAAAGTAATAGATAGCGTTGGAACGATTATCTGTAGCACGAAAATCGCCAGTGCTCGACAGACTAAGAAGAAAAGAGGAAACAACTTTGCTGTGCCTACCAGAGACGTCCTCTTGAAATGGTGCGTGCTTTGGTTCGAGTCCCTATCTGCCACATGTAAAGTGCCATCGTAGTTGAAATAGGTGAAGTGAATAATAAATTGTTTCACTTTCTGTCACCTTCTCTGCTATTATTAGCTGTTCTTAGTTTGTTTAACGCTGCGGATTTTCATGCTACAGATATCGTTACAGCGCTATTTATTATTTTATTGCTATGAAGAAAACATTCCAATAAAAAAAGTTTGTGTTGCCATTTAAAAACTTTAAAATTTTGTCACCGTAACTGTTAGAGATTAACTGATGTTCTTCATATGATTCTTGAGCGCGCGCCTCAAACTTCCTCGAAACAAAATTTTATTTCGTTCTTGAGAAAGGTATGATAGCACAATCTCATATATAAGGAAATTATTTTTATAATCACTCTTTAAGACCTGAGTGGATATATCCAGAATCAAATAGGATAGTACAGACTCATGACTAGTAAAGACAGACACAGAACATTAACTAAAACCTTTAGGCAGTCTTAAAATAATTTTGGTTATGCTAGGATAGAGATAAGCTCATTACCAATTATTTATTAAAAACAATTAAGCATAGAAAAAAAATCAATTCATTTTTGAAATATTAACTAGTTATTTTTGTTAGTTACTAAAGCAGCTGTTCTATGGGCTTTAGATCTCCGGATAAATAGGTCAGGCCAATAAACAGAACAATATATGATAATTTCTTAAAAGATCTGAATTTTTTTCTATTATAGTTGTGCTCGGAGAAAGATCGGAACTTTGCTAATTGTTTGAAAACAATTTGATGGTACAAGAAAGTACATTCTAGGAATATTGACGTCTCGACTTTATTGTTGCTATTTTTAATAGCATTTAAAACTCAAATTTTTGTCTTATTTTTAGGCATTTACTTTCAGACATTTTTCTGTGACAGAGAACAGATTCTCTACTTTTCACGTCTTATTAATATTTGAAATAAAACGTCAAAACAATCTGATTTACATGAATAAACACTGCCCTTTAGTTATACTGGGTTTTCACAAAAGCGAATAAGGCAATTTGTTTCCATTTAATGAAGCTTAAACAACTATTAAAAGAATACGATGATGCTACAGCAAAAGTTCCGCAGTCAAAATTAATGGTGCGTAAAATATTAAGCGCGCTGAAAGGTATTTATTTGGATTTATTTTCAATGATTTGTTTTTAGTGGCGCTAAACATCATTTCTAAAGGATGTGTTTTTTCAAACATTTCAGGATGAAAAATAATGCTTGCACAGATAAGCTGATTAATCGTACTTCATTTTTAAGGATGAGAAATATCCAAACAGTTTTGATAGTCATGTATTAAGAAGATTAATGATTAGTAAATACTAACTTGCTTTACTTCTGTTTTTTTTAGTTCCCGATTTTTATCGTTCTCACGTAACTAGTAGGAGAATTCTCAATATCTCGCATTTAGTATAGCATAATCATTAATAAAAAGTTCGTGTAGGTGTTTCATAATCCTAATTTCTCTAAAATTTTTGCCAATTGTATTCTGAAAAAAATTTAATAAAAGTTCTTGATTTAATCAGAGGCTGAACGGTATGGATATTAAGAAATGTGGCGTAGTATCATATTTTTATTGTATGTGTTAAGTAGAATTAGTTAAATTATAAACATATGTATAAGATATTAAATCTTATTGTACAATTTATGAAAATTACTTATTACTTTAAATGAGATATTTTTCTTTATTTATGTTAAAGTGCTTAGGATCGGATATTTTCATATAACAAATTTAATGACACGTTTTTTACATACTAATTACATTTTGTATTCAAAAGTCACTTCGAATATGAATATGATCATAAACTTCGTTTTCAATTAGAATTTATTGCCTTTATAAATCAAATGTTTTTTCTCTTTTCAACAAGGACTCATGCTGATTATTCATTCAAATGGAATGACACAGATTTGATAATGTTTTAAAATAAAAAAATAGCAAACATAAAATTGATAATCAGAAAAAAATGGAAAAAGTTGTAAAAAGTTTTCCTTTACAAATTTCTAACTGTATTTAGTATTTCTATCTTTCTCTTCCGGAAATACAGATATGCAAATTAACAGTTTAACATCCGCGTTTCTTACTGCTATTTCCGTCAGTAATGAAATACATCAAACACCCGTTCAAGGACATTATGGTAGGCACCTGAGACACTTCGAAATAAGTATGAAATTAATTGAATATCCGTTGCAAGTGCTTTTTTTTTCTTTTAGATGCTCACCCAGATGATTTTGGAGAACACAGAAATTTTCTGAAATTTTCAAAGGCTAATTCCAGCATACATTGGCTTAATAACCATCAGTTAAAAAAGAACATTTCTTGAGGAAGCACGGATTTTTTTTTATCTTTGAAAAAGGAATTTTTTTATCTTCTAGTATTTTTAGGAATCTGAACTCCAATAATTTTAGAAAGGAAAAGATCAAACATACGCATGTTTGGACATCCTTTCAGAGTTTTCAGTAAATAATCCTATCCCTCGACACCATATGGCAACCATCTCTAACATACAAATAGCATAGCATGGGTATTCATTCAGTCGCACTTAATGACAGGGGAATTAAATTTCGTAGCAATAACAAGGCGTCTCGGGCTCCGAGAATAGTTGCTTTGAACGGACGTTTGAGGATTTTCAGTTATTCCAAAGAAATAACTCTCTTTGAATACGACAGAATCAGCATACAAATTAGTAAGAGTAATTTTTAAAAAAAAAAATTATATATCTTACGAAATGAAAGTAAAAGAGAAAATCCTATTACAGAATTACCGTCTAAAAAAAGAAATATTTTATCTTTCTTTTAACATTAATGAAAGTATGAAATTGAATGATCTGATGTAATAATGACCGATGTGCAGAAGAGTAGATGTAGTGGATGATCGCAGTGATTCTTAACCCCCTAACATTAATATAGTTTTAAAAAAAGTTCATTACAATAAAGTTATATTATGAATGCTAGTTACAAAAGAGAAAAACAAAAAAAAATGGCATAACAATAATAACAAAAATGATTAAAAAGCGCCGAGAAAAATATAATAAAAAAGAACGAGAATAAAAAAATAGCCATATAAAAGGTTCGTAAAATGAAAAATTATCAGCAATTTCAGCTTTGAAAGTAAGCTTATCCCGAACGAATGAGACTATGAGGCAGGAACCATTGGGAATGATTAGATGCAAGAGGATTGAGGAAAAGTTTTCTATAACAAGAAAATTATCTGAAATTTCAATTGAGAAGATGAGATCATTCTTGGAAGATGCGAAACTATGTGGGAAGAACTAATAGTAATGTTTAGATGCAAAACAATATTGAACAGAAAAAAAGCCTTTCAAAGAAGTCTAGAAAGTAGAAGTTTGAGAAAGAATCTTTATCTAAGGAGAAAGACTGTCTGACTGATTTTAAAAGTGTTTTTTTATTGCCCGGATTTGTGCACTTCTGCTTAGACTGAGAGTTTAAAACGAAAAACGAAATACTTGAATAATTCCAAATACTTTTTTTTAAACGAAATACTTAAAGAAAGTGACTACAGCTATTGGACCGCATGACGTGGATAAAAAATGAGAGAGGAAAGAAAACACTATTTGGAGTTGTAGTTGACTGTATACGAGGAAATATAAGTCCATAGTCGAAGGGATATTATAATATCTTGAAAGGGAGAAAAAAAGTAAGGGACGAAAATGAAGAATTATTCGGAGCAGGGTTAGAAAACAAAGGGTGTAATTGACAGGAAGAGGAGCCAAATTTTACCCTCAGAACATTAGATAGAGAGTTTATTTATATTTATACATTTGAGATTACTAATGTATACTACTATATAATATTATATACATTAGAGATAATAAATATTTTTTCAGCATTATTTATACTTCTAACAAGTTTTGCAGCTTTAAGTAGTCCTCGGTATTTTTAAAATACCCTGAATTAGGTTATTCTTGAAAGAATTATATCATCAGAACAATAAGGATTTTCAGTATTATTTGTACTTCTTACAAGTTTTGCAGCTTTAAGTAGTGCAGGGTACTCTTGAAGATCACTTTAATTCCTTTCTTTGAATCCGTTTTAGTCTTGAGTATTCGAGTTATCGGGTGAGACGATTGGTTATACTTTAATAATAGAATTTCTTGTCATATTATTAATTGAAATTTGAGCTTAAGTCTTTTTCGGTTGTTGGGTGTTTGATGTTGATGTTTACAATCACGACAAATACCCAGTTCACGTAAAAATTGGTTTGGAGATCTTTTTTTTAAAAAAAATAAAGGACAGCATGTTCAACCTCACAATTTACGCAGAACGGATTCCATTTGGAATTTCATGCGCTCTGAAGGAATCGTGCATATTGGAAGCACATAGTAGATTTATTTTTGTTGCGATTCGGTCAATTTTGATTCTATGGTAACAAAGTGAATTCATTTTACAAATATTTTGATAGCTTCCCTATTTGTTCGAATTTGGAAAATAGAATATAAACATTATTGTTGAATGTTTCTAAGTTTCGAAATCTGCACTACATTCATATTTATAGATTGATATTCCTGTTTGAGTTCATATTTAATTTGGTCGAAAGATAGTCATTTAATAACAATTTCAATCGATCTGGCTTCAGATACTCAGAAAGGTAGAATTATTTACTGTTCTTCAATGAACTGAGATCATTCATTTTATTTATGGGATTTATTTTCCAATTATCCTTTGATGAAAAAATGTATAATTTTCCAGAAGTTTTTATAGATTTTTTGGACTGTGAGATTGTAATCAAAGGTAATTTTTAATCTGACAAACTTGCGTATTTAATCTTTTAGGGTTTTAGGCTTCCCCTTAAGGCTTTTTTTCGAATTACAGTATTTATTCTTAATAGATATCTTAGAGATCTCAATTGAATTTTCCTATTTGCTGCCATGTCTCGCCTAACATCATTAATTTCCCCATCAATTTGTATCCTACAGCTAAATGAGGGCATAGTATTTTTCTCTTTTTAAAATTGTTGCCTCCATAAATGATATAAATAATGATGAATATAAGTATTAATAACAGTATAATTATAAATTGTATTTCAAATAAAAGAATTTTAAAATATTAAAATTAAAGAACAATTTACACTAAAATGAAATTAATATTAAAAATGAAATAATTTTTACAATTTTAGGAATGAAAAAAATAATTTTTCAGCGAAAACGTCATTAGAAGATATATTTGTAATGAACAAGAAAAACTTGCTTGAATTTTAACAAAATTATATTTAATTACTTTTTGGTCTTGAAAGGTTAAAATTGATCTACTTCTTGCGTGTAAGAGAGTACGTGTAAGAGATTTCTTCCAGCCAACACAAAAATTGTATATTTGCATAAAAAAATTGCAAAATTCGTTTAATCTTTATGTATATAGAATAAACATTCAACAGAAAGCGCTAACATTTTGATGGGCTTTATAAAATCTTTATTCAATAAAAGGTAATTAAAAAATTAAAAAGAAAAATATCAACAGATATCGCTAGTTAATGCCACAAATTTATTAGACTCATAGCCAAAAATATCCAAAAATTTACTAAAAGATTTAAATTTAAAAATATTTTTATTCTAACAAAATATTTTTTTATTCCATAAATTATCTAGAAAATTTAAAAGAAGTAATTTAACAAGTGATAGTCAGCCAGATCTCTTCTCTAGGAATTCCGGCTTCCATCTGACGATGGTGATTAGGACATTCCAGTCTCTGATGAACTCCATGCAGCAGACGACTTATTAATCCGAGTAATTGCTTCAAAGATGTCGAATGGCAACACCTCGCTAACGATGGCTCACTCCCAAACAATGTGTCCTTTGTAATTTTCTGTCACTCGAGCATTTGATGTTCTTAATTAAAAACGAGATGGCTCGACGCATTTTCACACTGCCTGCTAGAAATGTATAATTGCATGGAAGAAGGAGGCTTCCGCAGGTATCTTTGTAACAAACACCTACGTTTCGCTCTTCGAATGAAAACAGGCAATTTCCTTAATGATATGGAAAACACAAGTTCAGGATTCTGTTCCTAGTACTTTTATTCCATCAAGCTGGATTAACATTTGGGTAGTGAATTTAATTAATATATTATGCATAGATTATAAATGCCATATAAAGCCAATAATTATAATGTAAAAATATTTAATTGTTCAAAAATAAGTAAAGAATCGATTTTTACATGGATAGGGGGATCAGATGATATTTCAAAGTCTCTACATATTTTTATCTTAATCATTCCTCCTCTTCTCTTCTTTGTAGTTTTTGTTACAAAACTCATTGAACAAAATAGCAAAAATGGATTCAACGCTCTGAAGGAGAGGAGTGCTTTGTATTTTCTTTTAGTCTAGATATGAGCATTTACTTTTATTTTTGTATTTAATTTCAATATCTGAATTGTATTGAGTGTATAATGAATTCAAAATTCTTGTCAACCTTATTTTTGTTCATTATTAAAGTTGAAAATTATCCTTTTATAGCTGTTTACTCTTACGTCCCGGCGATAAATCGCCAAAAAATTATGTAAAACGTGCCCACTTGGCAATGGCATTTCGGCTTTGGCAATCTTGGCCTATTTGAAAATAGCAAAATAACCCCATTAATTTGACGTTCTTGATGTAATCATCTGAAACACGTCAAATAAAACCGAGATTATAAGCATCTTCACAAAATTTTTGCACATTATATATAATAAAACTTGGCGATTTTGAACAATCTGAAAATCAGCAAGTAAGCCCATTATATTAGCATTCTCGTCGTACTCTGAAAATCACCAAATCAATAGTTGCCAAAAACGGTAAGCAAATATCTATTTTTATGTAAGTCTATATACATTTATGTAAGAATGATTCAAAGCATTTTTCTAAAATCGCTCCTAACATATGCAATTAGCAATCTTATGCCATCTTTGCACTAAATGGAAGTGGGCAAGCATTGACTCGCAGCATTGTTGAATAATTCTTCGATCAAACAAAATTATTCTCATACAGAGCAGTACGTGTTTTTTTTAAAATTTATTTCAGAGGTACTTCGGATAAGACGGGTTACGATAACATTGAGTTCGATTTATCAATTTTTACTGCATTTTATTACTGCAGTCATTAAAACGTAACTGAATTTTGAATCACAGGTAATAACATAAAATTGTCCAAATATCTAAAAATTATAATTATCATTTTATCAGCAAAAATGAAGAAAAAATCTAATTTAAATAAGGCAATTAGGCTTATCTTATATTCCAGGGCCGCCAATATAGATGAGTAATAATATCACTTTTGCACAAATAATCCACATTCTTTGAGACGAAACATTTATCCACACTTCATGCACATAAATAACACATAGAATTAAAGGCATCCTAAATTTCAGTTTACAATCCAACCCGAAAACCATATGTTGGTGTGTTCAGTAGGTCTCGGTATCAACTGACTCGAATACAGGGACGCTGCTGTCGGATTCCAAAGTTCAAAATAGGAGGAGTTTGTGACCATAATTAATAGTAACATATGCCTAAGATAAAATTTTCTAAAGCTTCTACAAAAATTATTCTGATTTTGATAACATGAAGATAATCTATACAGAAAAAGTTGTGTAATAATTTTTGTTATTATATTTTCTATATTTTTATTTTACAGCTTCATTCTTTTACCCAGTCAACTATTTTATTTTTATTTTTAAAACATTTGGGAATTTTATATGCTTTTTTTATATTAATCGTCAGTATGGATGGAATATCGTAATCCGAAGACATGTTTTGATACGTCTGGTTACTAGTTTAAATGTAATAAAGTTGAATTTAAAAATAGAATTTCTTTTATTCGTTGAACTTTTATGTAAATAGAATTTTAAAAAGACATTAAAATTAAATAAAAACTTGTGGAAAGTATTTAAAATAAATAAAATTTTAAAATAGAATTGGAATCAATTACATATTATCAATAAACATACTTAAAAAGTATCAATAGGACCATTCAAGTTATTACAAAATATGTGTTATAAATCGAAAAAAGATTCTGTAGCAAAATAATAATAATAATAATAAAAAGCTGACTTAAAATGTAAGGTCTTTTTCGGAGAGATTTATTGTCTAAACTCTATTAACTTTAAAAAGTACGCCTCATTTTTAATTTCTCATAAATGAAATACAAAGAGAGAGAGAGAGTACTATAATCGTCAAAGAATTGAAGCGAAATATTAAGTAATCTCCGCAAATCAGGCCTTTCAGAATTATTTAAACACATTCTTGGTGCTATATCAGTTTACAAACAGGTAAAAGAAAACATTACAATTTATGGACTTTAGACTAAATTTGTACATTTACGGACCGTACGACTTTAGATCAAATTTGAACATTTTCGAACCGTACGGACTTTAAATCATTTTTTTTCCATTTCTATCAAATTTTAAACGAAATTCATTCGGAGGAAATCTGTCTGTGTGGTTGTTCAAATACAAGTTAACGCGATAAAAACAAATCAAACAGAATTAAAAGTATAACATTGGTACAATGAATTAATATCTAAACTGCATATATGCATCAAATTTGGAGCAAAATATTCAGGGGAGGGGCAGCATCTGTTGACTGAACAATGTAACTACGATGTCAAAAATTCAATAACTTAAAATGAAATTTAGTATGTGTTTTTGGATTGTCATTCAAAATAGGCATTCGATTTTCAGATAATTTTGTATTAATCGCAATCGAGCGATTAATCGTCAAAATCTCTCTCCAGTAGGCTATTTCGTAAATGTTGTTCGCTAATGGAATAAGCGTAAATATAAATATATGAGATTATATAAGAAAGTTACAAGCTCTCGCTCATTCAAAAATCTATTTGGTTGCTTTTATCCTTAAATTTATAAGTTCTGCGTAACTACTTTCAAAATAAATTAGCTTTCAAATCTGATAAAAAAATGCTTAATTACAATCTTTTATTAATTATAATCTTATATTAAATAGATGAAGTTGGGAACAAAGGGAATTTAAAAAAGTCCAGGAACTTAAAAATCTTCCTAATTTCTACTATTATCATTAATCTTCTTGCATTATAACTATCAAATTGACTTTTTTTTTAAAATTTCAAAATTTACTGTAAAATTATTCAATATATTAGTCCCCATACGTCACCACTAATTAAAAGAACTATCAATATTTTGAAAGGTTAATAGCTTCACTATTAACTAATTTCGTCAGATAAATAACCGAAAATAAATTCAAATAAATACCTTTCAGCTACTCTGTAATATTTTACGCTCCATTAATTTCTGCAGGAAACTTTTTGCTGTGATAGCGAGTAATTTCATACTTGTTTTCACTTCAATAATCGCAAACAATCTACTTAATTTGATTTTATTGTTCCCGCAAAATCTGTTTACCATATCAGTGAGGTTTATTCTCTGGAATTAAATTGTTTTGGCAGATTATTTAAATTATAATGTAAACTACGTGCATGCATAATTTTTGGAAAATAATGATAGTCATAGTGCGAGTTTAAAAAACACTTCCAAACTAAAGCGCTTAAGGTAAAAGCATGATTTTATATTTGATTAATTATCAAAATAACGGGAAAAATCTTGAATATAAAGAAAAAATTCCATGTATCCTTTAATATGAATAATATAAGAATTCTAATAGGATTTATAAACTTCTAACATGTCAAAAACTTTTTTGTGATATCATTCGATAGTCGGAACCCTACTAAACTTTTTAAGGATTGCACATGTGTATACGTTAATTAGTTTGAAAAATATAGTCAAAAATTGTTATAATTGTTAGCTTTTCACTCAGAAACGTAATGGTAAATGGTATTTGGGAATGGTATTCAAGTGGTTAGTTTAATAAAAGATTTTTTTTACTTTAAAGTCTTTTTTCTGAATAATACATTTTCAGAGCTTGCGCGCAGGATTAAGCAAAAAAGGGTTTATCATGTCAATATTAAATTTGCCAGGTAAACACATATAATAAGAAAAATCATGTAAAATCGAAGTATTATTTTGTATACTTTTTATCAGGGCTTGCTAACACATTAAAAATATTTTTTAGAAACGTGTAACCATTTTTTAACGTTATAAAAAGTGAAGTAACTCCAGCAAATCTATTAAAATATTTATCACTTTGCATCATTATCAAGTTTTGTTCCTTGGGAATAAATTGGTGTGGCATTTACTAATATAAGTTGCTTATTTGCTGAAACACTATGCACGAAAGCCAATTCTATCTTCGAAAATTTATACGGAATGTTTTTTCCGCATATATTTACTAAT